>APFE030871583.1:104196-138329 GCA_000404065.3 Pinus taeda
TTATAAACATTTATTTTATTTTTCATTTCTAGTTTAGCACTGGGTTCAAATAAAATATTCACAGACTACAACATCACATTGTAGAACCATATTTTTCTCTGCCTGGTCTATAGCTGCGTGGAAATTCCAGAAGAAGGAAGACCATCAACGTGATCTATGGATTTCATGGGATTTGAACCCCAGATAGAGTTTGCATAGGAAACACCTTAGGAGAGCATCAACGATTAGATGGAGCAAGGGAAAGGTCACTAGGCGTGGATATTTTGGTAATTTGTACATGGGTATGAATTTGGATTATGTTCTTCCTTTTTACTAAAGAGGATTTTTGTTTGTATGGGTAAATAATTTTGAGGGTTTATATGATCAAAGCATAAATTTTATCTAGAGTTGAGGGTTTAATGACTATGATAAGGGCAAGGTCATTGGGCGTGGATATTTTGGTAATTTGTACGTGGGTATGAATTTGGACTGGTTCTTCCTTTTTACTAAAGAGGATTTTTGTTCTTATGGGTAAATAATTTCAAGGGTTTATATTTGGACTAGTTCTTCCTTTTTACTAGAGGCTTTTTGTTCTTATGGGTAAATAATTTCAAGGGTTTATATGATCAAAGCATAAATTTTATTTAGAGTTGAGGGTTTAATGATTATGATATTTTGGTAATTTTTACATGGGTATGAATTTGGATTTTTTTCTTCCTTTTTACTAAAGAGGATTTTTGTTCTTATGGGTAAATAATTTTGAGGGTTTATATGATCAAATCATAAATTTTATCTAGAGTTGAGAGTTTAATGATTATGATAATGCAGATCTTGATTGCGGCCAACAATTCATCAAAAGAAATGCACAAGTAAGCATTTTGCACGTCCTTATTATACAAAGGGTTTAATGATTATGATAATGTAGATCTTGATGGAGGCCAACAATTCATCAAAAGACAATGGACAA
Source organism: Pinus taeda (assembly GCA_000404065.3). Lineage (NCBI taxonomy): Eukaryota > Viridiplantae > Streptophyta > Pinopsida > Pinales > Pinaceae > Pinus > Pinus taeda. The sequence continues at coordinate 105,143 of APFE030871583.1, forward strand.
GTAAGCATTTTGCATGTCCTTATTGTACAAATCAGTTCGCTCCTCCCTAACTTTTCTAAGGTCAGAATGCATGAAATTTTATTTTTTCTTTTCACCTTTTTTTTGTGTGTAAATCATGCTAATTCTAATATTATACAAAAAAGAGTACAAAAAGTGTTACATCCGCCAAGAGGAGCTGGCTACATTTGAACAGTGTTGCATACTGTGACTGAAATCGAGCCTGAGAGACTGAAGGACTATGAGACTGTCCACTGGCCCCAAGCCAGAACCCAAATAAAACTGGACCCAAGCGATATACGCCCATTCCCTGCCGATGCGAGGGAGGAACTTACAAACATTGCAGAACCCACATACATAATAACCGACATAAAAGACACACAAACGACTATGTAAAGCGACCCAAAAAATAGCACTGACTGACCCACATTACGCACTGTGACTACCTCGCCGACAACCTGAGACTGAACGAGCTGTCTCCAAAACAACCAGAACAACCAAGCAACAGGCTTAAGCATCCACGGAGGTGGATGGTTGCTCCTCCACCACTGGACAGGCATATGGATCGAAAGCACTCGAGTCTGTGTATGGTGCATCGTCCTTTGCAGGCTCGCTTATTTCGGCTCTTGTTCCCGCCACCGCACCCGAGGCTTCCGCAGGCTGCAGTCGCGGACATTGAATAGGCGAGGGTGGCCGTGGCTCTGCTGGGACCTCTGGCCTGTCTGCATGATCGCATTTTTCAATCCGAACTGAAACATAGTAAATGGCATTGTCCAGGGCACATGGAAACCGGAAGCGGGTGGATGGGTGAGAGCCAAACAGACACGCCGCTGCCCTTCTCCGCCCTCTGCCTCTGTCGCGCCCTCGTCTAGCTCCAGGGGAGCTAATTTCTTTCGAGGGGGAGTCGAAAGAGGCCGAGGATCGTGGCGATGAAGCTCGACCTCTTGCACCGCCCCGTGAACCTCCCTGCCTGCTGATGAGGCGTTGCCTCTCACGCGGCATCCTGGAACAAAAATATACCCAATGCTTCCCAGAGGCCGCGTTGCCTCTTTGCCACAAAGGGCCTTAAACCAGTGCAGAAACTTATACAGAAGATGATAAATGGGTAATAAAACACGAGTGCGAGGACCAAGACTTACCACCCGGTGCTGGAGCCGAGACTTTTCCGGTGCGTCGAGGGGTGAGTTACTCCCAGAGATCCGAACAAGCTGAAGCCAAGTTTCACCAGAGCGCCGAAAGGGCGAATTTCTTACAGGGGCGTAGATATACTGAACCCGCGTGGCATCCAGAGCACCGTAAGGCACATTGCACTCAGGGACCTCACGAAACTGGAGCAGAGTAACGCTCAAAGCATCGAACCGGAGCAGATAGACAAGAATACCCTGGCGTCCTAAGGTAAAGACCAAGGCCTTCTGTGCAGAGGGCCGAGGTCTGAATCTTGGCACACGCACCCACTGTGCACTCATCCAAGAACAAAGCGCACAACACACAGACATAACATCCCAAGAGACATTCGAAACTCTAACCATTCCCGCACACTCCAACTGCTCACCTTTCACCTGCGAGCCGAGGCGGACGACGGTTATACCCCTGCGAACAACTGTTCTCCCGCTTGCATTAATGGTTTCATTACTGCTGGCCGGACCGAGGCGACTGGTTCTCGAGGCTTCGGGCCATCTGGCGGATATGGGCAGCCACTTGCCCAGTAATGAGGCCGCCCCCGCATTTAATAGCTCATTAATCACCCGCAGCCGGGGCTTTTCACCTTTTATTTAGTGGTTGATTGTTTGTGTAATGGAATCTACCATGCCCAAATTAAAATGGCTCAAGTGATGCAAGACAATTTTTTGGTAGGATGCATATGCTAGACCTTCCTCAAACTTTGTTACATGAAATTAAAATTTCTTGTAATCACGAACATAAAATATTTATGTTTCATCCTTAGATAATGATCTCAATGCCTACAATTTTAAACCATTTTACTATATTTTGAGTAGAATATACTTAGATCCATATAACCTTACAACTCTCCAAAGCTTAGGTTAATTTCAGCTAAAAAGAAGGAACCTGAATGATTTTTTCAATTTAGATTCAATTCTTACAGACAATGATTAAAAATTGAAGAACTCAATGGTTTGATAAATTTTACCCACCCATCAATTTCGAAGACCTTTGGCATTATTCTGAACCTAAACATAGAGAGTAGAAGAAGAAGAGGAGCCTGGATGAGGTGGACCCTGACCTGCTTGACACTTTTCAAAAGTTGGGCATGCCCTTGACTAGAAGAAGAGATTGACCAACGTTATTGTAGATGTTGTTTTTGACAATGTTTTCATTGCTACCATGCATAGGTAGACTCTATAGGTATTTGAGGTTATCTTTTGTTCATTATAAGAGGTAATTTAGGGGTATCTTTATCTAGTTAGGAATTAGTTTGGCAAGGTGTTTTCTCCTGCTGATAACTATTATGTTGCATTGTATTTTTATTTTTTTAGTGATAGCTCCTTCTATTAAATCTCCAAGCACACTTTTTCACCCATGGAAATATCCACTTATTTCAGAATGAATGAGATGGAGACTAGGCATTTTGAGAGGACTCTTATTTTTGTAGATGAGAGGAGTTCTGTGAGGTGAGAGGAGTTTTGTGACATATATTGAAGGATGAACTATACCATTTTATGACACCAATCATCTCCATGCCACAACAGTGGATCTCTATTGCACCAAGGGAGCAATGATAAAGTATTCCACTTTAAAGAATTGGTATGTTGGGGAAGAGGAATGTAGAAGTGGGATTTATACTTTTATTATGAAAAGAGGTTTTTGCGATGGAGACAAATCAAGGATTTCATGGACCTGAGTATAAATTGGTTCAACAATCACCTGGCAATACTCAATCATTGTTTTGAAAGGCAATGATGCAATTGGAGAGTTCTATTATGTTGCCTTGAAAAATAACTATCAATAGGGGGGACAAAGATGATCCATATAGGGAAGAATTGCAAGAGTAAGATTATTTCTAAAATTATATCTATAGGCAAGTCAAGGGACTACTACAGAGGATTAGTGCAGGTGCAACCAAATTATCATAATGCAAGGAATTTTTCGTAGTGTGATTTGATGCTCATCGGTGACCAGGAAGTTGAAAATACTTATCATTACATTCAGGTACAATTGAGTTGCATTCTAAAGTCTGTAATTTCATTTATTGATAGCCCTTCTTGTGTCCTTGTCTCTCTTAATTTCATTGTGGTAGGATTGGAATGGGTTAAAAAATCAAGCATATCATTAAGTCAAATATACACCCACATGTCACTGCATGTCATTGTGCACACTCTTTGTTTTTTATACAATTAGAAGTGAGAAATATGATGTGTGCACAGATAAAAAATCCTAGTATGCATGATGAATCCCCCTCCAATTCCATTTTCTATGGTGACATTTTATTTGCCTTGTTTATACAGGTCATCTAGGCACATAGTGGCCATTATCGAATGCTGAGGTATATGCCATATAAATATTTTATAGTCTACTTTATTTTATATTCAAGTATTCATCACCTTTCATGTCTTATACTCTGCATTGTATCTTCTTTAATTTTCAGGAGAGGAACTCAATATTAACGGTAAGAAGCAACAATTGAAGAAAGAGGAGAACAATAACACTAGAGCGAAAAATGTAAAATGAGAGAGAGAAGAGAATCTGTCTAGTGATACCATTAGAGCCAATATCTTGCATAAGACACACTCATAGAGGCTGATGGTCAAGCCTTCAAAGTTGGTGAATTCACTTGCAATGCTTTGGAAACACAATGATAATGTTTTGAAATGATGAAACAATATTTCATGTGTAAATTGTAGTCCAACCCATATTAAGTTGGAAACTCTATTGTTATACTTGATATTTTATATAATAAATTTTATGTTTTTGAAATTATTTTTATTGCACTTGAATTATTAGTATTGTACTTAATCTACCCAACTTTTGCATTATCATATTGATAAACCATGCACATGTATGACATTTTCTTAAAATTAATTGCAAAATCATTATACTAATTAATTTATGGTGATTAATAATAAACACATAAAATCAATATAAAACTACTAAATTAGTAGTTTATATTAATAAATGATGAACATGAATAAATGAAATGAATAGAAACTACTAAATCAGTTGTTTATATAATGAATATGAAAATACCAAAAAAAGATAAATGACTACTGCAAATGATAAATTTATTATTATTAAATGATGACTAAATTTTACATATATACGACTATTAGTAGCTAATTTACAACATCTTATAACACGACTAAAATTTAGTCATATTTATTTGGTCATTAATTGGTTTTAAATGATGACTAAAATTTTCATATATATGACTATTAGTAGCTAATTTACAGTATCTTATAACACGACTAACATTTTAGTCATATTTTTTTGGTCATTAATTGGTTTTCTCAAGGATTCATATAGTAATATATTTTGTTATATATTTGGTCATTAATTGCGACAATTAATGACTAAGCTAAAAATGAATAAAAGTTGGTCACCTTATAAGATACTATAAATTAGCTACTATTGGTCACCGACTGAAAAATGGTCGTTTATATGCAAATTTTAGTTGTTTTTTTAGTAATTAATTAGTCATTTTGTACTAGTGAACATTTGATAGCTGGTCTATCATTAAAATTCCTTTGTTGTCTGTCTCCCTGATTATTCCCCCCCTGCGTCTATAATTTCTCCTACCACGACCTCTACTACTTTTATCACCTCTAAAAGTTTCAGCATGAGACTTTTATTCCTTTTGTGCAAGGCACAAAGTTTCTACATTAGAGTTAGGTGGAGCCTCTTTCTTCCTAAAGGATTTTTCTCTCTCATCTATTTTTCTTACTATTTTATCAAATGTAATGTCTTTTAGCTGCCCACTAGCTTGGAGAGATTCCAAATAGTTTGAATAGACAGGGTGAAGGACTTTTATAAAATATGTAAGTTGTAAATCTACTTTAATTCCAGTGGCTTCTATATCATGAAAAATGGCTTTTATTTCAGAGGCACTCTTCAAAGGATCATTTTCCTTCGTCTCCAAAACAATTTTAACAATAACTGAATAATTTTGAGTTGTAAGTGTGAATCATACAATTCTTTCAACTTTTTTAGTGCTTCGAATGCAATACCACTAGAAATGATATATCTACTTACCTCTTTTGTCACCATGCAGTTATTAATGCATATGCCTTGTTGTCTTTTGTCTCCCAAATTTCATGCTGCTTCTCATTATTAGGCGGCTCTGGTGCAATTTCTTTTCCATCACTATCCTTCTTGCCTTGGCAAACTTCCCACAAATTGTTAAAGACAAGGGCACTTTTAAGCTTTTCTAAACCACTCTTGATAATTTTCCTTTCCATTAAGAACAACTCCAACTATGGAAACTATTGAAGTCATAATTGTTTTGTAGCCAAATATTCTTCAAATCCTTTCAAATTCAAAATATATGCAATACTTCTGAAAATATATAAATTCGTTTCTCCTCTTGTTTTAACAAAGTTGTTTTTGTGGTTAGTGATAAGTTTCAAAAATAGCCTAGCAAAGAGCTAGGTTCAAATATTTTTAGCCTCCAAAAAATAAATTTTATTTTACCAATGGCCTCTTAAAAAATAATGTATTTCAAATCACTAGAAAATTAAATTTTTTACCAATGACCACTTTTCGATTAAAAATTTAATTCAAATCATAAAAAATATACATCATTGCCAGAAAATTGACCACTCTTCAATTAATTTTTTTATTTAAGCCACCAAAAAATATATACTTCAATTATTTGTTGCAGTAAATATAAATACTATCCTTCAGAAATTTTATTGTCATTAAACTCTTGTTTACTGCGGTAAATGCAAATACTATCCTTCATAAATTATACTGTGATTAAACTCTTGTTTACTGCCGTAAATGCAAATACTACTTTTTAGAAATTTCACTGTAAGTAAAATCTCATTTGATGTAGTAAATGAAAATAAAGCCTCCCAAAATTAAAATAAAAAGCGACCCTTAGATGCATGGAACTTAGAATTTTAGCAAACAATCCAACAATTATTTATACTGGACTCAGTATTGGAAATTTGTATTCTAACTTCCAAGGATATGTTAAAAAAAAATTATGCCACTCAATTTCTCCAATCGTCTTTTATTATGACTGAAAGATACGAAACTTATAGAGAGTCAATAGTTTGGGCATCCCATTGCATTTCTCCACTGGATTAGCCTTCTGATGCACTCTATCTTCACAGTCTTCACACTTCGCGTCTCCTTTACGCCATAGAATTCAAATACATGGAGTTTAGGAACAACTCAACCAGGGCTCTGATACCACTGTACAAGCCCAAATAAAATCCACAATGAAAGAACACAATGAAAGAGAAAAATGAAAGAGCATCATATTAATGATAAAATTACTTATTTATACATGTGCAATGTAGGTACGAGACAATTGTGTCTGGGTAACTTTTAACCATAAAAACAAAATGTAAAACTAATTACATATTATACAATATACAATAACAATCCCGAAGGATTAGTTAACACATATAAGACCATTTCTTATTATATAAGACCATGTCTTTAAAAAAAATCTAAACCAATATTTTTAAAACAAAAGTTGAAATGTATTTAAGCAAATTAGCATCCGAAGAAATTACCCTGTTAGGTGGACCTGGGACTGACCTAAAGGGCAAAACCTGATTCCTGAAATGAACTGAATGGGTATATTCAATGAGAAAAGTAATTTCTAAATTGACGCACATGGAGATTCGATACCAAACCTAATTTACTGAAATAACCTGAATTGTTGTTCTCATTGAAGTGATACATGACCCAAATGCTGCTGCAAATAGACATTCCTAGGCCGAATTTTGAAGAGACATTAGAAATATGAGCTTCTTTATTTCTTCACGGAGACACCACTTCCACATTTCTCAGCAAGCTTCCTCGCTCACTCACTCAGAACGGCTACAACACAATAATTCATTCCTCATTCCCACTTTTGAATGGTGGTTATATTAGACCAAGTAGACTATAAATGTTATGAATTTGTGAAGGTTCATAATGAGAAATTGGGTAGGACCATACATATGTGAATGGTCGATCTCTCCAGAGCTCAACGCCTGCACAAATCAATAATTCTCTGATTAAAGACCAATATCGTTATGTAATTCTATTTATAAGCTGATCTCCAAAGTGATATCAAACAAAATTAATCAAATTTTGTCCAAATACATTACTCTAGAACAATTTGGCTTTCTCCCAGAAAAAATGATCCAAGATGTTGTGGCCATCTCACATGAATGTATCCATTCAATTAAATCCCATAGGTTGAAGGCCTTTTTGTTGAAAATTGATCTCATTAAAGCATATGATAGGGTTGGTTGGGAACTTCTCAGATTGATTCTCCATAAAATCAGTTTCCTCTGTATCGATTGGATCATGGCATGTGTCACATCAACCAATTTGGCTGTGTTGATCAATGGTCTGCCGCTAGATTTCTTCCAGATCTCTAGAGGTTTGCGTCAAGGATGTTCACTCTCACCATTACTGTTTATATTGGACATTGATGGGCTTGGCAGAGGGATTAGGATGGCTAAGGAGGCAGTAGGATTTCCGATTGTAGAGTTATGAGAATTATTTCAATATCTTACCTTATGTCTATTGATGATATACTTTTCTATGGTATATCTAAGATGTCAGAATGGAAAGATTTTCATCAAATCATTACCAAATTTGGGGAAGCCTTCAGACTCATCATGAATTAGGAGAAATCTAGGCTTATCTCAGATGGGATGGAGGAGGAGACATAGCAACAATCATCATGAATAAGGATAAATTTGAGCTTATCTCAGATGGGATGGAGGAGGGGACAAATAAAATTGCTGCTCTATTTTGTGTTAAAGTGAGCCCGTTGTCGAAAGGTTTAAGCTATTTGGGTTTTTACTTGAAGCCCAATAAATATGATAAGCAAGCCTAGGAGTGACTTATAGATAAATTCATGAAGAAGCTATCCCTATGGGAACATAAATGACAATCATTGGGTGGTATGTTGATCATGATTAAGATAATGCTGCAGGGTATTTTGGTATATTGGATGCACTTATTTGACTTACCTAAGGTGGTCATCAAAAGAATTAATGCAATCATAACTAGATTTCTATGGGAGGGTACTCGTAATAATTTTTTTTTTCCACTTTGTGCGACTCAAATCCATTTCTAGGAACAAGTCAGTACGTAGATGGGGTTTCAGGGATACAAATGTATTCATCCTTACCTTACTAAGAACCTGTGGAGAGCATTTTTTGGCTTGTGTATTTGGCATCAGATCATTAGTGAGAAATACCTCAATTTATCTCATCTGGAAGAATCAATCCAAATGGGTGCACTGGAGAAGAAGAAATACTCTTATATCTGGCATAACTTGATGAAAGATAAGCCCTGTCTATGTGGAAATCTAAAATGGGAGGTTGGTAGTGGTGATAAGATCTCTATAGATTTGGATGCTATAAAAAGCATGAATGAAAACTACACTCTCTCTATCCCATTTATTACCTATCTCAACGATTGTGGTTTTTATTCTCTAGCCCATATTGGCAGAAATCAAGCCTCTATCTTATCTCCCTCCAAATGGAAATACTCTTACTATATGGAATTTCCTATGGAGTACGTCACTGAATGGGAAAAATACCATTTTATGCTTTGTCACGTTGGAATTACACTAACCAAGAAGCTTGATAGACTAGCATGGGGTGGGCTAGTACAAGAGGGTAACATTGCGGTCAAAGATACATATGGGTTTATTTCACAAGGGAATAGGACTGGATCCTTCATCGCGTAGACATCCAAAATGTGGAAATGGGAGGCACCCTTGAAATTGAAGTGCTTCGCATGGCTTGTCCTACATAACCGGATTCTCACTTAGGAGAATTTATCCAAGAGAGCTTTTCTGGACCGAGAATTTGTCCTCTATGTTAGGGTGCGATTGAAGAAGCTATACATCTGTTTTTGGTTTGCGCTCTCAATTTGGGCAAGGGTTACTAGTTTTATCAAGAGTGATACACTAGTGATAAGGTATTATATTGATTCATGTCTCAGTGATTAGATTATTCACCATAAAACATATAGATATATATCCATGTACATATTTTGGGGTATCTGGATGTGTAGAAATGCTTACATTTTTTAATACAAGTTCCTAGATGTGTACATTTCTAGTGTGAAGATCTTGGCCTATTTTTAGGAGATTGTGCCATTTAGGCCAAATCCTCTTAGGACATCTTGGGTCTATAAGGAACTTGGGCTTTCATCCCCAATTGGATTTTTTGACGGGGTTTCATCGAATGGAAAATGTAGGTGTGGGCATATATTGTGACCAATCATTCTTAGTCTTATCAAATCTTCTGGTATGGGGGTTTTGGATCCATTAACAAAGCTGAGATGGTGGGCTCTGCGGTGTGCTTCATGGCTGGCTCTAGAGGAGATTGAGATAACGAGGGATTCCAAAGCAGTAATTGATTGGGCACATGGTCGATCTTCTTTTGGGGTGCCTTCTTTATTCCATTGGATGTCTCAAATTAAATCTTTGATATAAATATTTAAAAACGTGTCCTTCTCCCATGTTTATCGTGAGCAAAATTCTAGGGCAAAATCTCCTTTCAAAGCGAAGTCAATTTTCTACAATGTTCTTGTTGATGGATCAAAATATGCTCATGGGTCTTCTTCTTCTAAGGGAGGCGATATCTACATGTTTTTTGAGTCCGTTTTGCTTTCTTTTTTATTTCTCTTATGTTTTTAGGTATGCTATTGACTACATGCCTCATCAAGCATTTTGTCTAGCGAGTTGTGCTTTTATTTCCCTACCATTGACCCATTTTGTTGTTTGGGGTCTCTCACTTTTTGGGGAGTTGTTATCTATTAATATGTTGGATTAGATTTCCTTGTATGGATCCTAGCGTTACCGCGGGTATGTCTTTTGCAGTGGCTTATTGGCGGATCCTTCATGCATGTTTTCTTATACTGGGCATTTTGTTATGGTTGTCTAATGTGGACATGGTGTCCTTGCCATTTTTTTGGGCCTTCTGTTTTCTTTGGGTTTTTTGGTCAGATTCTGAACATTGGGGTATACAAATATACACATATGTAATTTCATTTCTTATTTGAATTAAATTTTTTTTTTGGGGTGAAAAAACATTTATTTTAGCTTTTTACAAAAAAGAAGAAGAAAAAATCATTGGAATTTTATGTCCTGGGAAAAACCATGGGTTGCCAAAACCAAAAATCTATAACATCTCTTCCATAATGGGTTAGAGAGCACCTACAAGTACAATTATTAAAATTTTGTTTTTATTTATGTAATTTAACTGAGTCAAAATTTTTACATAGCATGACAGAACTTGACATTCAAAATGTTTACATAACATGATAAGTGTTCTTATCGACTCCTATCTCATTCCTTTGTTTTCTTTATTTTCTAGGCATGATGGTTTTTTATGCAACACATTGAGCATCTTTTTAACCAAAATTATGACATGAGAAACATTGTCCATTAAAGAAGAAATTTATGTGATCATAGAATCTTCTGGTGTTGTTTACCTTTTTACTAGTGCTTCTGTTGTTGTTCATTCTTGGATTAGAGTGAACATTATTTACCTGTGGAATGGCTTTATTCTTTTGTCAAGGGCTGAAGCTATGCTAACTGGTTTTTGTTGCATTTAGATAGCTTCCGGTTGTGGCTGAAGACTTTTCTATTTGAAATTTTTCTCCAGTGTATCCAAGACTTGTGTTCATAAGAGGAGAGCATTGTACCTTGATAATCTCATCTAAGGTTTCAGATCCTTTAGCAAATCTAATATTCTGAGTTTTTTTTTCTCAAGTTCCTTTCTTAGACTTACTACTTCACATTCTAAATTCTCATTATGCTTTTCCTTTTCTATGAGTTGATGCTTCAATGTATCTATGGATACTTTATTTTCTTCCAAGAAAAATTTTAGTTGAGTAATTTCTTTAAAGAAATATTTTTCCTCTAAAGCATCCACACATTTATCACTAGATTCATTTGTATTTTCCTCAAATGAAATGAATAATTTAAGATATTGATCAAATTTTCCTTCATCACTATTTGAAAAGCCATCACTATCTTCATGAGTATAATAACTTATTCTATTGTTAAACCGTCTCCTATTACCTTTTGTAGTATCCTTTCCTTTTTCATGGTTGTCTTTACGAGGACATTTAACAACATAATGACAAAATCTACCACAAGAAAAACATTTGAAGGAAAGCTTACCTCTAAACCTTCTGGTGCCCAGTTGAAATTTATTTACAAATTTCACCTCATCTTCTTCTGATATATATCTTGATTACTTATGTTCCTCCTTTTCTTTTCCTTTTGCAGATGCTTTAAATGTGGATTCTCTAACTTCTGAGGGACCTCCTTTCCTCATTTCAAAAGTATTCAACATCCTGTGAAGTTGAACAACATTAAGAGTCTGCATATCCTTCTTCTCTTCAATGGTAGATGCTTTTGACTTGAATTTAGGAGTTAGAGATCTTAAGATTTTCTCTACTAAAGTGGTGTCCTTTATTTCTTCACCCAAATTTTTCATGTGATTTACAATATCATCTATACATAGAAAGAAACTAGAAATACTTTCATCATTCGTTTCAAGAGTTTCATATTGAATTATGAGAGTTTGGAGTTTAGCGCTTTTTACCTTGGTATCACCTTCATAGCTTTGAATGATTTTGTCCCATATTTCTTTTGTTGTGTTTAACTACATAACTTTGACAAATTCCAATTCTGTCAGGCTTCCCAATAATGCATTGAAAACTTTGGCATTGGCTTCATACGTCTTCTTTTCTACTCCATCTGTGCGAATTGTGGTTGGATATTGGTAACCTGCTTCCACAATTTCCCAAACATTTGCTCCAAGGGATGGAAGATAAGATCTAGTTCTTATCTTCCAATATATTAAATTATTTCCATTGAAGAGTGGTGGTTCGAAAGATGTTGTTCCTTCTTGATTTCTCATCTAGGGAGATCTTCCTTCAAGCGATCAAGCTTCTTTTGAAGGACCTACTCTAATTCCAATTGTTGGGAAAAATACTGAGAAGAGGGGGTGAATCAATATTTTAAAAACTCACAATAATATTTTTTTTTTCTAAAATATGTATGGGACTTTACGGAACCCAACTCACTTGTGCACGTGATTGTTGTAAAATAAACTATCGTATTCTTAGTAAACTTGTAAAACAACTAATTATTTATCTATTAAACATAAACCAAAATGTAAGAGATTTACCATCCATTTGATAAGTATTAAATAGGTGCAGTAAGAACAACATGAAGTATCACACATAAGCAACACACATGGACACCAGGATTTAAGGTGGAAACCCAATGTGGGAGAAAATGACCATTTCTATCATCTCATTCTTCAAACTTATTAATATCAAAAAACCTTATTACATTTTTGTACTGGTGCAGACTCATTCTAGTACACAGGCACCCACCTACTGAAGGCTACAACCTTTACTTGTTCTCCATCTCCTACTGGAAGGAAGCTCCAACTCCCTGATCTGATTACCATCTACTACTGGTAGGAAGCTTCGAATTCCTCATTGATGACTCTAACCCTAAACAACATCCATGGACCACGTTTCATAATTTTTCACATTGGATCCACTTGCTTTAATACATCACAACTTGTAGACCAACTGAACCAAACACCAACTTAATTCAAACAGAACAGTAAGATCACTCTAACCACAGCACAAAATTGAACTTAGAATACTGCATCAACACACATAATCAATTGCAACCCTAATAATTCATATGCCAACATGTATACGCTACTTCACATAAGTTTACCGGCGTTTTTACGCGCTTTTCTGTAGAGAAACCTGCATACATATCTCAATATACTAAAAACCTTTAATTCAGAATCAAACACAGAGTTGACCAAAGTTATTTTGAAATATTCTGGTAGCTTAGAAGACTCTTATATAGTTAGCAACATCAATAATCTTTTCAATCAATCAACATGTAACCAAATTCAACTTCCTCATTCAATTAGTTCTACTTCAGACATTATCACTCAACCAAGATCAACGTGAGGACATCATTGATAGCCAACATAGATACATCAACACTGATCAGGTTGATCAGTCATTTATGAACATAAACACTTCCTTTATGTACATGAATTTGAATAAATGAACCCACATGTATACATGTCTTAACTGAGACCAACCTGCGTACAGATCTGCAAATTTTGACCTAAAATTGGGTAGCTCTTTAGAACTTCAGAAAGACCCAGATCATAATATTCGAAGATAAAACATGCATCAATACTTAAGTCAATACATGAGCAAATCATACAATGGAAAGTCATTTTAGGTCTCATGATCTTGATCCATCATTGTATTCATTGATGCATAATTATTTCAGATCTATGTGTCAACTATGGCCCTTCTTACAATGAAAATATACTTCAGATTGAAGTATTCATCAAAAACCATTTCACATGCACACTTAGCACTTTGACCTTCACCTCCTTATATAGTTAGAGCCTCAGCCAATACCATGAGTCAAAATTACACTTGTGCCAGTGGTAATATTTGACATGATCAAGTAATCATTATTGCACCGAATATTGTGTGCTAATACCATGGTAAGGACCCTTGGTATTATTAAATTAGTGCATAAAAATCTACGTGACTTTGCTTCTTTGTACCTGAGTGTGTATGTGACTTGGCCTTGACGAATCCGTGTATAGATCTTCAAATATTTACCTTTGTCAAACTTTTGATTTTGATCTGTAAAGCTTTGTCCCATCATTATGTTATTATGTATAATCACTCTGCCACCTTTGAAATGACCCGTGGATTCATCTGGTTACCATATACTTACTCTATTACAAGTGAGTTTCCATCAAGGACAACACATGCATCATAAAGCCAAAACTTTGGATTTGTGCTCAGATAACATGTCAAGCTAGGTATTGTTAACTCCACAAATCATTTTTTTTTCATTAATAAATATCTTTAATATATTCAATGATAGGGTGACCCTTGGAATTCATATTCTAGCGTCTCTTTGTATTATTTATTCTGATATTTACAATATTTTCCTAATCCCTAAAGATTAGGCTTTAACAATTTAGGAAATTCCTTGATTGTGTAGATTGAGATTCTATTTTTGGAATGGTTTACCAAACTTACATTGATATTCCATTTCTAAAATCAACATTATTTTGAGAAACTCATGCAAATATAAATTTTTCCATAGGTTTGTGCTAGAAATGCATTTATTGTTTATAATTTTCATTTATTACTTGAAAATTTCATTAGACACGCTGAAGACTATAACTGAAAACTCAATCAATGAAATATTTAAGATCAATGAAAGAATATAAGTGAGCGTAGCTTTTTTCATTTTGTGGTCAATTTAACTCAATTATGTTTGGATCAATAATTATGCAAACAAATTAATTAAAGCCAATGGATTATAAATAATTGAACAATGTGAACCCATGCGTCTTGAGGAAGAGCATAACAATCCTTTCATGTGTTTGAAGGATTGCATGTAGAATATGTGTATTGTATAAAGGTTTCAAGAGAGATTTCCTTGAAAAGTGAAATCTATATATCATATTGACAAATCTCTTAGATCCCATCTATCTTTATCACTTACAATTGTCTTAATCATAATAACTAGTTAGAAAGAAGAACGCCTCTATTTTTTTTACATTTTACTTTATTCCAAATGGGAAGTGATCTCCTTCCACCATTACCTATTCTGTCTCTGTTCGATGGGGAGTTCCAACAATACAAATAAAATCTATTATATAAATAAAAATTACTAAGTAATTATCATTATTTATTTATTTATTTTTTAATTATGTCCCAATGTTCATTAGATGTCTCACTATAAGTGATTGTTGCTAGAATTGTGATCCCCCTTTGGAAATTTTGGGTTCAAGGGAACATTTTTATGGCTAAGGTGTTTTACTTGAGCTTATGGTAGAGCATATTACAATGGGGGGGATCTATGGAATCAATTCTTGTGGTTAAATGAAATGGAGAGAAGTTCAAATATAGATATTAAGAAACTCAATGGGCAAAATTTTGAGCTATGGAAGCTCAAGATGAAGTATTTATTGGTGGACAAAGATCAATGTATCACTTTGGACCTACATACTACATCGATGAAGATGTTAATAGAAGGTTGAAACAAGTTGAATCACAATGAAAAAAACACAATATTGAGGTGTCTCTAAGATTTAATATTATTGAATATTTCAAGAGACGCTGCATCAAAGACATTGTGAACAAGTTTAGGGCTTCATATCAGTTTAAATCCATGGCAAATAAATTCTTCCTACGAAAAAAACTATAGAACATGAGGATTAAGGATGGGTACTATGTGAAGAGGATATGAATTCCTTCAATACTATTATAAGTCAGCCATTATCTATTGATATTAATATGTTAGGTGAAGATAACTACAACAAAATAGGAAATTTGTACTAGATTTAGCGCCATATTTTAGTGCATTTTTTCCCGATTTGGATGAGCACCCTGAGACTAAATCTGGCTCTATTGTACAATTTTTAAAGCATCCATTTTTGTGCCAGATTTGCATCCTTTTTTATGCCAAATTTTGCATCATTTTTAGCATTAGATTTTACATCTAGCTTTATGCCATGTTTTGTGTCTAATTTTGTACCACTTTTTGCCTCTAGTTTTGCATCTTATTTTACAACAGGTTTTCCTTCCAATTTTTCACCAAGATTTACATCTAGTTTTATGACACATTTTGCTTCTAGTTTTGTGTCAAATTTTGTATATGTTTTTGTGTCATTTTTTCCTTCCAGTTTTGTGTCATTCTTTGCTTCTAGGTTTGCACCATCATTTGCATAAGGTTTTACACCATCTTTTTCATTTGTTTTAACACCATTTTTTGCATCTAGTTTGTGTCATTTTTGCATCTAGTCTTAGACCATTTTTTTCTTCTAATTTTATACCTACTTTTGCATCTGGTTTTGCGTCAGTTTTTGTACCTATTTTTGCATCCAATTTGCACCATATATCAAATATGATCTAACACCAAGTTTTGCATCCATTTTTGTGTCCATTTTTTCGTCTTGTTTTGCACCACTTTTTTCAAACAATTTTGCATTCGGTTTGTCTCCCTTTTTTTCATCCAATTTTGCTTCATTTCTAACACCATTTCTTGCATCCAATTTTTCATCCTTTTGAGCACCCATATTTTCATTTATATTTTCATCCTATGTTGAACCATATGTTGCGTCCACCTTTGCATCCCATTTTGTGTCTAATATTACATTCAATTTTGAGTCATTTCTTACGTCTACTTTTGCATTTGTTTTTACACCAAGTTTTGAATAGTTTTTTGCACCTCATGTTTCATCCAACATTAGATCTCAATTTGCGTCCAATATTGAGCCATTTTTATGCCCATTTTTGCATCATTTTATGTATCTAATTTTGCAAAAATTTTTGCATCCATTTTTGTATCTATTGTAGTGGCTACAAACACCCTCCAAAATTTTTCCTTAGGTTCATTTTGGAGCCTCCCTACCAACCATTCTTAGCAGCATGTCTTGCACTATCCAAGTCCATATGCTTCAGTTGAGTTTCATTGGCTTACCGACTTGTGCTTGTCAACTTGTTTGCCTCCCAACCGTAGGCTGACATCCCTGAATTTGGTCAGTTTCTAGTTGTTATGTTCACCTGGAAAATTGCGCAATTCTGGAAGGGAACCAACCTTCCCTCTGGAGATTGCACAATCCATTTGGGCTGCCTGCTACTTTCCAAAAAATCACAGAACAACCAGGAAGCCTTCCCTATGAAAACTGCACAATGTAGTCCCTCACTGGGCTTGCTCACAAAAATTGCACAATTATGACTAATAGTTAGGGGTTGAGTCCATAAATTTTGCAATGCCCGAGGGAAAACCAGACTTGCTCAGCCTAGAAACTGTGCAAAAGTCATTCCCATGCTTGCATAATGTTGCATGTGCTCCCAAGTTGACCAGTTCCCTCCAGGATTGAGCAATCTTGATTGCATGCATGGGCTGATTTTCCCAAAAAAGAAATAAAACAAAAAATCAAAAAGCATCCCTATATTTTAGGGATCCATTTTTAGCAGCTGGAGGTTACATGTAAAAGCCGTTTTAGAAACCTCCCGCCAAGTGTCGATTTTTCCTAGATTTGTGGCATGCGCGTCATAGGCCTCGATCTTATCAAACTTATTTATTCAATGCTTCAGAACTCATTCCTCACATCGACCTTGGAGCTTTGACATCCCACCTCATCTAGGAGAATTCGACACACTCAGCTCAACTTTTTCCAAGTAAATCCTCTTTTCACGTCTTTTGTTGCTTTTCTGTCGCTTTTTGTATTTCAGTTTGTGTGAGTACTGTTTACTTGGTTTTGTTGAGCTCTTGCTATCATTTTGATGCATGTTAGCTTGTAGAAACACTGTTTCATTTTTTCATTGCATCTCACTACTGTCGCATGCATGGCCCTGTTTCTCCATTGACGGTCGTCGTTGCAGTGACTTGCTTCACACACTTACTTGTCTTCCCATTTTCTGAATCCTTCACTGACTATTTACATGCATGATCATTCACTCTTGTTTGCACTCATATTTTCCATGCATTCAGCCTTTGCATGTTTTCAGTCGCTTGTTGGTGGGGCAGGGCTGCCTTGGCTCAGAGCCTTCCTTTCCCTGCTTGCAATGCACATTTATGAGAGTGAAGGCTCTACATTCTTCCAGAAATTGCACAAGGATGGCCCATTACTAGCCTCCAGGCTTTCTCTATGCAATTCTAAGAGGCAATGCCTTGTTGGCTCCAGGAATTGCGCAATTGCAATTTGTTGATTTGCAGTCCTTACTGACTAAAACTGCGCATTGCGCAGTTTTAGTCCTCAACAGGCCAGGCTGGACTGTGCATTGCACAGTTTCAGTAATCAGTCATCCCGCTGACAATCTGGACTATGATTTTCGTAGTTTTGGCAATCAGTCTCCCAACTTCCTGGTGAAAATTGTGCAATCCTTCTAGTCAGTCACCTAGGTGTGTTGCATGTCAGTCCTCATGTTGATTTTGGTTTTCAATTGGAATTTTTCTTGACATGAATGTTTTGATGTCTCTAGGTATCACAAGTGTTCATCCACCTCTCGATAATACAGGTACAATGGCTTCCAGGAGATCAGGGTCAAAGGACACTGTCGAAAGTGCAACTAGAGATGCAGTTGAACAACTATCTATGACCTTTCCCATTGATGAAGACACTAAGTTGTTCATATACAAGGATATCAAGATGAAATGGTAGGACATCAATGATGCCTTTTTAGGCACATTTGAGGAGAATCTGGAACATCACTGGGTCTATGTCAATATACACAAATCTGGATTGTACTGGATTGCATGAAGGTATCCCACGTTTCTATGCGCAAACATGATCCATTGGATTATTTTGTGTACTGATCCAGAGACAATGGTGTTGAGTAGTGTCAGTGGAATGAAAATTTCTACCTTCAGGGTAAAGTACTTTTAGGAGATGTATCACTTGCTGCAACTGGTGATCATGATGGCCACACCCTTCACTAGACCCAGCATCAGTGCAAAATGAAGAGACATCTTGAAGAGCTAGGTGAAAGAGTCATCCAATTTTAGGACAACATCCAGCTAGGTTTACAAGACAAAGATACTACAAAAGGTATTAGCACTTGGTCATATTTGCATGTTGCTTATGTGGCCAAGAGAGCACAAAAACCTTCCCACAAAGTTGGGTGATTGTGTTGGATCAACTGGAAAGCGAAGAAAGACCTTTCAATTGGTGCGACATGTTGGCTCTCAGGTTGAAGGAACAGGTTACAAAATCCCGAAATCCACCCAGGGTCAACAAGCGAAGCTATACATGTTTGCTTACATACTTGATGCAATTTGTGCCCGTCAACAGTTCCCAGGCTTGAGTTGGGCATTGACACCTTCAGAAACCTCTTTGCACAATTATTACAAGTTGTTCTCAAAATGCAGCTTCCGCAGAGTTATCATACAATTAACAAACCACTTCGTCACTCCATATACATGATGATATTTGAGTAGGAACCACCTCAACATAGCAGATTGGTATGCCTCACCCCTTGGCACCTTCATCCAGATGTAAAATGCGGAGAAGGCTCCACATGTTTTACCGAAGTTTTCCATGGATAAGCTTGTCATGCAAGAAGGGTAATATCACATCTCGAGAGGGTTGTCAGCTAGACTGCATAGGAAGAAGACGGCACCTTGGCCCACTCTTCCTTTGCTGATCGAGTTGTATGAGATCTGGAATCTTAAGCATGCTGAGGTTGAGATGGAGGAATTTGAGAGATTCACCTTCGGCACTAGAAGTTTCATTCTGTATGACTCACATTTCTTAGTGGAGAACCACTGTGCGAGAGTGAAACACCCTTGGATCCATGGGGCGTGTCATTGGCTCGAGGAAGACCCATGAATATACTTCTATCACTTCTCAAGGCTTAATGAACCAGTTAGCATAAATATAGAGTGGTTAGTAAAGCAGAAAGCAACAACATCTGAGAGAGAAATATCATCAGCTATAACAAAGGGTAGCAAACCTGCACATGATAAAGCCAAGAGGAAGGTTGTTGACAATGCAGAGGCAGAGAAAAGCTAAACGTTCAAAGAATATCCACTTGTGTTGAAAGAAGCTTTGGAGATTAAGGCTAAGAGGCGACATCGCGATAGGATGATCACACAAAGGCGAAGGGAGAAGCATAAGTTGGAGCAAACAGAAAAGGGTTTGAACCAACAACTTCGGGAAGAACAAGCGTTGCACAGAAGAGAGAAGGAAGCATAGTAGGAACAAGAACCACAGGAGGTGCAACATGCATATATTGATGAAACTGTGCCCATACAAGTTATAGACTCATCTGAGCAGTTGGCACAAAGAAAACAGGGTGAGCAGTCGTAGGAGCAGGACTTTGCTTAAGAGATTAAACATATGGTAGAGAAGATGGACACGGATATGGTTTAACTTGATTTAGATCAGGATATTGACTTCATGCCTCAGGACCAATAGGTGACCCCACCTACTTCACTAGATCTAGAAGCAGAGCAAGTCCCAAGCGATCAAGAGACACTAAAATCCCCAAAGACAATCTGGAGGCAGAGATGCACAACACATTTTTTGATGAGTCACAACACAAAGTTGTGCAGTCACGCAGAGTGCCCACTCTGGATGTCCATGTATCTCCTTCACATTTTGAAGAACTAGTGATCATGTTGGATGTGCGCAAGCATCTAACTAGATTGGTCGATGCTACCAAAGCATATGTCCAGGCCACCATCTCGAGTGTTAGATTATTGATAGCTAAGAACGAGCGCATGGCTAAGGAGTTACAAGCAGCCAAGCAGGGAGGAGAGCAGGTTACAACATCTGCTAGAGAAAAGTTGAGAAGAGAGATACTAGATGAAATATTGTCCCTTGAGATAGTTATGTGGAAGCTATACTTCAAATTTGTCATCGTGCATAAGTTAGTTGTCCATCTCAACAGTTGGCAATAGCGTTGTGCTAGGAGAGCATGCATCTTGTCAGATCTACACATTATTGTCAATCACATGCAAATATGGACAATTAGGTGCAAAGGAGCCTCATTTCACTTGCCAAAGATGATGAAGCCAAAGGTGGTAGAGTTGAAGGCGCGCATCCAGAGTTAGATTCGGAACTATGAGGAAATCCCGCAGCTCATCACCACTTTGCAGGCTTCACATGCAACGGTGTTCAGAAGCATGGATACCATTATGCGCACACATGTGATCCCATCCATTGGCACACTCACCGATGCGAAGACAAAGAACCAAGTTTGATTGGAGCTAGACATGTACTTTGATTAGTTGATGCGCATAACCACCAATGCATACTTGCAGATGAGCGCAGACAATATGCATCAGTATGTTTCTAGCCCGTTTGAACTCAAGACCATGATATGCATGCTATTAGACGAGTTGGACAGAGGTACCCAATCAGTGTACCCAGATGCAACGAAGGAAACAATTCACGTTTAGAAGTATGTCACTGTGTACACCATCACAGACTACCAATCTTGGCATCAGTTCGCCACTGTCGATCATCGCGAGGATGTAGAAGAGTTATTCTTTGCACAACTGTCCGAGTCTTAGTGATGTCTTTCATGGCTTACTCAAGCCTATTTTTGTCTCACATGGGTGCATGTGCAGATTGTAATGTAAACATGTTGTAAAAGTGAAATACCAAGTGTCAATAGTAGAATGTAATCGTCATGTAGTAGTTGAAGAGTCATGAGGGTAGGTGAAGAGTCACACAAGGGAATTTCAAGGGTCACCCCACCCTTTTCTATTTATAAAACCTCATAACTCAGTGTATAGGATTTTGGGAGCCAATCTTCCTATAGGTATAGCTTAGAGAAAACTTGGAGTGTATTGTAACGAGCCTTGGCTTCTCCACAATGTAGTGCTAGTACATCTCTTTGGAAGAGCAGGCGACAGTGACTGTAATGTTCTGCTATCGAGGCTAGTGGTTTTCATGGTTGTATGTATGATTGGATCTTTCAATATTTTAATATAACATAGCCAACACATTTCATGCATATGTTGTTATTATAGTTTGGCTATCCTGGTTACTCTAATGATATATGTAGCTGTTATTTACACATGTATGTATGGACTATTATGTATGTGTTTGTATGAATCTTATCGAAATGTGCTGTTGGTATAATCCATCACTTTGATTTTCGGCTATCCTACTTTCCATCTTGTGATGTATTTATGCTCATGTGTTCCCTTTCAAGATGCATGCTATCACAGGTTTCTAAGGTGCACACTCATCCCTAGTTCTGTGTGTTAGAGCCTTTCATACACCTTCCTTGACTTGCTGCAAAGGTCACACTCTTGCTACCAACAAGGACATCTTACTTACCTTTTCACGCAATCGCAGTCAAGGTGATATCATACTACCCATAGCTGGGACTCCTACTCCAAATGGTCTGAGGTCTATTTGGGACTTCTTACTAGGGAGATCCATTGACTTGTTGGTGAGTCCAACACTGTCAACAACATCCTTTTTGGCGTCTAATTTTGCATCATTTTTTCCATCCAAATTTGCATCATTTTTTCTACCTCATTTTGAGTCCACATTAGCATCTCATTTTGCACCTAGGTTTGAGTCTAAATTTGCATCTAGTTATGCATTATTTTTTGGATCTAAAATGGCATCCTTGGTTTCACCCTTTTCTTATCCCCATTTTTTTATCTTGTTTTGTGTCTTTTATTACATCCTTTTTTGTGCCCAACTTTTCATCCCAAATTTACACCATTCTTTGAATCCTCATTTGAAATCTAAGTTTGCATCCTCATTTGAAATCTAAGTTTGCATCCTTTTTTTCTTACTTTTAGCACCCAACTTGGCATCCAATTTTATGTCTAGTTGTTTGTCCTTTTTTGCATCTAGTGTGGTGCCCATTTTCGGTCCTTGTTTGTGCCATGTTTTGTTACCTTCTTTGTGTCTAGTATTTTTTAATTCTAGTTTAAGACCATTTTTTTGTCCTTGTTTGCATCTTGTTTTGATGCCTAGTTTAACATCTAGTTCTAGTCCCAATTTTTGCATCCATGGTTACACCACATTTACATCCACGTTTGGCTTCTTGTTTAGAGTGTGTTTTTCTTTCCATTTATGAATCCCCTTATAGGCTCATTTTACTAATTTCAATTACATAGTGAAATATATTACAATTTCTAAATGCCATTAGAGAAAATATAATAATTGAAATTGATAACCTAGTGTTGCAAAGAAATTTAAAGGAAACTAGAAATATCCATCCAAAAAATAGTAGTATCATCATATCTAATAATTCTCCATCAAAAAATCATTAAATTTTTTCAATATACATATATGATTATCGAATCAATACCTATCGTAGATATCATTATTCCAAGGTAAATTCACAATATCCATCCAAAAATATTAATATCATCATATGTAATGATTCTACATTAGACAAAATTGTAAATTTTCAACACATATATAAAGTAAAAGATAATACTAATAATATCATCATCATCTTTAATTGAATCATCTAAAATTCAAATGTGGGATTACCAAATCAAAATCTTTCATGAATATCATTATTCTAAGATAAATTCACAACATCCATCCAAAGGTAGTAATATCATCATACATAATAATTATCCATTAAAATAATGTTGATATTTTTCAATATATACATAAAGTAACAAGATAATAATGATAATATCATCATCATCTTTAATCAAATCAACTAAAATTCAATGTATGAAAAATAAATCAAAATGTTTCATGGATATCATTATTCCAAGGTAAATTCACACCTCCATCTAAAACTAGGATTTTTCAAGATCATCAAGATTTCACTAGCTAGCACCACCAAGATCATACTCAAGATCATCCTCATGATCATTAACGTGATCATCATCTTGACCATCCCGATTAATTTCATCCACATCATCATCACCAATGCTATCGCCATCACCATCATCACCAATGCTATCACCATCACCATCATCATTGTCTCTTATATCTGATGCACGTTCAACATAGTTTGGATCATCATCTCCAGGGTCATTACCTATAGAATTCTTAGTCTGGATCATCATCTATGGGATCATTACCTATAACATTCTTGAAAAAAAAAACAATATTACATGTTAGTATTAATTCCATAACGCAATCCATATTTTTGTTACAATGCTAACTATAAAATGAGGTAGGTTATAATAACATATAATAATATCAAAAAAGAAAATGAAAATTTAGTTTAAGATATATCGAAGATCCAGTGAAGATTACGCTTGATATTCACATTAAGTAGAAGAAGAAATTTTTAATGCATATGAAGTAGCTACCCAATTTTTCTTCATATTCTATTGTGAATATTTCTTATAATGTCCATGCATTATTGGTAAATTAAAATTTACTGGAAGCTTTAGTTCAAATTAAAATTGTAATTTGAAAGTGCATAATCTTCTTAATCACAAATTGTGAACATTCTACATAATGGACTCACAAGAAGACTTCATCACCATGCTTCAGGTTATCATTATTAGGTTAAGAATCAAGATGAAAACAATTATGCCATTTGTAATTTGAAAGGCAAACAATCGGCCTCAACTTCTACAATAAATTGGTAACTAATTCAAGTTATCATCAGTCTCAACTAGCTTACACGATATAACAAATTACATGATACAATAATATCAACCTAGAGAAATTGTAGGATATTCAAGAAAATATGTCCATGGAAATGCAAGTCAATAACAACCATATAGGCAAAGCCTACATTAAAGAGGTCACCATGCTAAATATTAGACCATGCCATGTATGAAATGGTAGGTCATAATTACAGAGTACACAATTGTTTGAAAATGGTTTGTGAATATTATCATAGCTCCATCATAGAGATATCAAAAGAAAACAAAGTAAACAATTATTGAATACCTTGTACTCTATTTGTTACACCCCCTCCTAAATTATTATTATTATTGTTGTTGTTTTCGTTGCTACACTAAGTTCAACATTGGTGAGGCCATGTCATGGTCTTCGCATAGTTCTATTTAGTAGGTTTTCTTTTACACTTGTGGTACTCATTTTGTAACACCATTCCTTGAAGGACTATAAGTGTAAATTATAGAGATGACTCCCTATGCCATAACTATTGATGGTGTAAGTCATATGGTGATGACTATGTTAAAGACATATAGGGTGTACACATACTAACAACCCTCATATGCATTTGTAACAAAGAGGTTCTCGAAGCTTACAATGCAATCCATATTATTTCATGATTACTTTGTAACCTAAGTGAATTTTAATTTGTTTCTGGTGTGAAAATATTTATACAACCATATGTATATCTAGAGTGAGCTTTTATTTCCATTAAAAGTGTTAATCACCTAGTTTTGTTAAGGACACAACCTCTTTATGGCCTCCTGTTGCAGGCCTCTCATTTTTATGGCTCATATGGGATACGAGCAACTATAACATTGATGCAATGGCTGCTACAGGCCCAACTAAACCCTGAAATTTCAGCCCATATGCTGATTGTACATTTGATAATTATAGAAGGGTTTTAACTTGTAGACTCATGTTCTAGTTAGAAAAATTGACTGTAATAAGTGAACAATTTTGTGTATGTACATAGATTTATGTATAATCCACCAAATTTCCAAATTCACAATTCATGATATTCAGCCTACTACTAAGGTATCATCATGAATAAATTCTCTTCACATATATGAATATATGGAAATCGATAATGATGCTTGCAATGAAAACATGGTATTTGTTTTATAGACAAAGCCTTTAAGGCAACAAACCATCATAGTGACCTTTAGAAATCAATCTCTAAAGAACCTGAGACCAACATTAAGGATAGGATGTGAATCACCTAGATGAAGTAAGTATATAGAGAATATATCTTAAGTATGGTTGTAACAATTGGCCTGTGAAAAGACAAATAATAGCTATACATATATTTTTATATGTTACAATCCATTTACATCACTGAAATTGAACCATCAGTCAACGTTCCAAGTTCCTAATGATACAGATATCGTATCAAGAATTGAATGTCTATTTACTCGTGCTTAGCATGGTTACACACTCATGTTATGGATATCTACCATATAAATACCAGCTTATGCCTTTTAAAGGGTGGTCCCAATTTGAATTCATAGGGAAGATATTTTAGTTCATTAAACACTAAAAGATAACGTTTATGGCATGTAAATCAAGAAATGCTAAATCAAACTTTACTTGGGAAGTGATCCTTTGAGTCACAAATGAACTTGGATCAAGTTGTGCATCATATTACCTTCAAATGGAATAATATTTCAGCTCAATTTGTCTTTGAATATGTCATGAAGCTACAAATGCCTTAGTATAGATTGCACATTGACAAGCTTATACTTCTATATCTTTGTAGAGCTCGCACTTGGCTCAATCTCAGAATTGTCAACAACTACTAATGAAGAGGATTTTTTTTTTAAATTCTTGGTATTGGTCACATGAATGGCATTTGGTCTTTTATAACTTATAATTTAAATTAGTTTCAATGTGAAAGGTAATGGAAACTAGTTTCTGCACAAAAAATTGGGTTAGTGATTGTAAAAGAAGGGTAGGAAATGAGGAAGTGGTAATCAAAATGCTTGTTGTGGCTTCATGGGAAAAGTGGATGAGGAAATGGAACACGTCAGGCTGTAGTATTGAGAAGAAATTTTGTTAAAAAAGAAATTGATACAGACACATCAACAAAATTAAAGGAACAATCAATCTAGCGGTTGAGACATAATTCAAATTGGTTCAATCAAACTTATGAAAAACCAAATTGGCAAGTTGAAATGGGAACCTGACCTATATAATGACAAAATCAGATATAGATGGTTACAAATTTATGTGGGTTTGAGGATGGAGAGACTAACTCTACTAAAAATAGATATCAAATGGATTGTACTGGAAATTTGACCGTGGAATTCATTGTTTGAATAATCAAATGCACTAAAATTTGCAGTTTATATTTGAATTTACATAGGTTGAGTCATGTAAGAGTGTTGAAATGGTGGGGACACATTGGCTAGCAAACTCTTCTTTAAAAAATCTTGTATGCTTAAAATCTGAACTAGCCCACAAAGAGTAAATCCTCCTTTTTTTTCACTACTGGGACCACTCTTTGCACAACCCTTGACATCTCCAGAAACCATGAGTGTACATTCAATGCAAAAATTCCTCATAACAATCTTTGTTAGCTCAAGCTTTAATAAGCATTGTTGTAGCTTCCAGTGCTACATCCACTACCTCTAGCCCAATGTGTACCTCCTTAATTTCCTTTACAACATGTACTCGAGAACCTGATTCAGTTTTTGCTGTCTCTTTCTCAGGTCACATTGGCAATTCCTTATCTGCTGATGAAATCCCATCAACTTTCCATCAATCAGGGAGCTCAAAGAATGATGTGAGCTCATTAAATGTGGGGAACTCAACATTGCTAACAAAAAGGATCAGTGAACTTTTATGACCTGTTTATGAGTTTGTAGAAGATAGATGTGAAGATATTAATAAGGCTGTGGACAATGTAAGGTATGTGGGAATTGGTTAGGTCACTACAAGTTCTAATAAATTAGAATCAAGTGGCTCAATACCCAATCAAGTATATGAAGAACCAGATGTAACTGTCATAAATTTCAAGATACAAAGCACAACTAAAATCACTAGTGGGGGTATTTTTTCTGTGAAAAAATTATCTGTTGGCAACGATGTTCCTGTAGTCAAGATTTAGGTTGTCCATTAATATGAAAGTAAAAACAAATATATTTATAAATATTAATCATATTAATAAAATATCTCTTTGTTTGACGTGAATCATAAATAATCCAATGGCATTGCCAGTGATGTGGGAATTTGTGAATCAAATTTGAAAACTTATCAATGACTAGGGAAATAAAAGGTGTGGAGTTATTCTCTGACTGCTAAGTTAAGCACGACTCTTGATGAACCACATGGAAAAAAACTTGAGCTCAGATATAAGTGTTCAAGAGTTGTATTTTCCATCTTTGGATGAATACTTGACACATATTGAGGTCATTAGAAAGGAGAACGAAGATAACAATGCAATTGTTGTGAGATTTAGGAAAGGTGACTCTTATTAACTCAAAGCAGTTTCACATGATATGGAGCTACCTTATGAATCTAATGGCATTTGCAGAGAAGCAATGACAATGTATGAACAATTGCCCTCTTTTGCTAGTGAATTTAAAGTTGAGTATGTATTATATGGTGTTGCAAAAAAAATTTAATGCTAATTTGAGGGACAAGGCTATGAGTATAGTCCATGATACTATTGAAAATAATGAAAGTACCCTTCCTGTTACCAATCATTAGGATATAACAACAACCTCCATTACTGCTGGAATTAAGAGGGCTCATAGCAAGAAGAAGAGGAAGGAATGTTCGGCCAAAGCTGATTCTTCCAGTTCAACTGGTGATTTGTATAATGCATACAAGGCACCAGAAGAAAATAATAAAGATGTAAGTTACCCAGATGAATCTACCGTAGTTGTTCCCATTGTTAATGTTGTCAGTGAATCTGAGAAGGAAGGTCAGAAAAGCCTAATGACTAGGAAGATGTAGTTGAATTTCCTACCAAAAATATGGTGACAAAAGAATATTCCATGGTATCTACTAATGCAAAGAAAATGGTTGTACCAAATGCAAGAGGCATGGAAGATAGAAAGTACACAAGGGATTTCTTATTGAAATTTAAGGACCAAATTAGAAAATTGCTTGTTGAGTTAGTTTAATTTGACATAATGGAAATCCTCATCTCTTCCAAATTTATAAGTCACATGGGCGAAATGTAGATCTATAATTGATTAAGGGGAGA
The DNA here is from genome assembly GCA_000404065.3 of Pinus taeda. Taxonomy (NCBI): domain Eukaryota; kingdom Viridiplantae; phylum Streptophyta; class Pinopsida; order Pinales; family Pinaceae; genus Pinus; species Pinus taeda. The sequence continues at coordinate 133,667 of APFE030871583.1, forward strand.
ATATCTGAGAGTAGTCCTTTCTGTTATGACAAGGAATGACAAATTAAAGCTAGAGTCTAATCCAAGTTAACTTTGTTTAGTTAATACCATCTGAACAAAAAGCCTTGACATTTTTCTTCTAAATTATCAATCATATTGGAATACGCGTAAGAGTAATCATGAAGAATATAGCCAAAAGTCCCCTTATTAAAATTTCTAGAGAACACTCTCAAAATTTGTTGAAAGATAGGAAATCTACACTGTAACAATAAGGACCATCAACCATCTCATCAAACAAATGAAGCAGGCATCATATAAATTACAATTGGACTATTCATTCGCACCATGACTAAAATATTTTAGGAACAAATAATTCACCAGATTCTTCATCGAAATGAATTGATAGCTTTTGAAAAGATGAGGTGTTTTCTTTTGCAAAGATGATGCCTTTAAAGACAAGACAAGTCTTCCTTTAGAGGTTATCAGAACCCTCTTCAATAAAATAATAGGTTGGCTAGCTAAATGCAAAAGTTCACAACATACAACAAAGGGAACTGAAGATGTCGTGTTTATAACAAATTGATATCCCTGATATGTTTTTGCAATTTGGATGAATTTTACCTTGAATTTGAATGAATAAAACAACACTATCCAATCTAGTTTTCACATGAGTTAATTGGTAGCGGTATCAATTCAAAGTTACAATAACCACTTTTGGACTCTTCTTGTGACAAGGAAGCCATAAAATTGTTATGAAGTGGAGCATTTACCTGGACTTCTTTGGTGAAAAGAGAAAAACTATGAACATGAACAATCCTACTAAAAAAACTAACTCTCAAAATATTTGCAACTATTTTTACTCATAAATTCAATGCATGTCATTTTTTTTGCTAAGAATAGGGAATTTTCTCATATTAGATACAACATACAATGATTAGCTTTCCATCCATCCCCAATTTTTCTCATGAATAAGAATAACATAATTTGATAGTTTTGTGCTGAGTTATTCCTTCCTACCTCGATGGTGATTGAATTCTCTGTTACTAGTTTTTGAGTTGCAATATCTTCCACTATAATATTAAGATAAGTTCTGATTGAGTGCCTAATTATGCTAGTCCTCAAAGTACTCCTTAAACTCTGAAGTTCTGGTAGTGATACAAAACCACCACACTTGGTTGGCATGCTATTTTGGAATTCAATGGTGGTATCCAAGCAACCATAAGTATCTTTACCCAACAAAGACATACTTTTATTACGATCATCTAAATCATAGCGAGAAATTGCATAATTAGAAAAATCTTCTACAAACTTCTATGACATGCCTCATGCAAGACTAGATATGTTACTAAGACCACTACAGATAGAAGTACTAGGTCTAGAGGCGTCTATCTCACAAAGTTTGTTGGTTTCATTTTCATAACTTCTAGAACTCAAGGAATTATCCAAGTAACTATCGATGTTTACAGAATAGGACAATATATAGTCCTTTTTGTTTTGTTTTGTTTTTTGTTTTTGTTTTTGTTTTTTTATGAAGTGAATCAATAATGTTTAGTATGAAAACCCAATAGGAAGCTCTAATCAGTGAATGTAGATCACATAATATAAATAACATCATGTGAGTTTGGACCAGGTACTCATGGATTGACATACCTTTTATAGAGTTGTTGAATGAAAACATTCACGAGCACACTTACTGTGGTTATTGTATCTAGTTCCAAATATTCTAATTTTATTCGATTACAAGGAAGATTTTATCATTGCATAACCATACTCGACATATTGAATTACTATAGAATTCACACATTTATATAAGGGATTTTGTCGAATAAGTCTCATGCAACCTTTATACTATCATATTCTGAATATATCTTTTAGTGTGACAACTTCTTTAGGGTATTCTTTTTTTATCAAACCCTCTTATTATGGAATTCCATAAAAAAATTCAAGGTTGCATATTCTACCAAAAACTAGGTGTGCATCCCCCATATTGTCATCCATATAATACATATTAACAAGCATGGTGTTTATTGAAATCTTTGTTCAAGTCCATACATGAATATGCACATATGAACTAATCTCTGCAATAATGGTGAGCCCAAATCAAAGGATGGAAACATGGACATGTGTAAAAGACTCATGGCACTTCATAAGAATTTCCCTACCTGTATTGAAAATGTAAGACAAATATTAAGGAAGTGGAGGAATGAAAAATATAATCCTATGATAAAAAAGGGTCACTTGACCACATTCGTGAATGCAGTAAAATGTTGGATCAAGGATTAGACTCCTTGAAGATGTGGATCTTTCAAATGGAAAAGGATTTGCAATCCATTAAGAAGGATTTGGGAGCTTTGAACGTTGGTTTAAGGCAATTGTAGGGGCTCTCTCTTTCAACTACAGTTGCTGATAATTCATGTGGAGGTGGTCTTAAGGAAGTTGAACGACTCGATGTCAAGAGATTCTCGAAAATCAAAGTACTATAGAAACAATGTTAGATTTGATAGTCCTAGCCCAAACTCTGCTTTCAGACAAAAGCCTATATTAGAAAAGCATTAATCCAGGTTAGATTTAGTATCTTCTAGGGATAAAGCAAAGGCTAAAAAAGTAAATGTAATTGGAATACCATATAGTTCATTAGAAACACAGAGATCAACATATATGGTATATGAGGAGCATATGCATTTCCTAAATCTAGGAATATGTAGCACAATTAAGAATAGAGTTCTCAATTGGTGGTAATATACAGGCACACAAGTCCTTAAATCCTTTAGGTCTTATAAATTCCAGGGGATATTGTTCCACAACCAATGGATAGGTTTCCCAACTATATTTTGTACATTTATCTAGAAGAAATGAACAACAAGGAAATGAAATTCTATCATATGAATTTCCATTTGTTTCATAACCAACTTCATCTTCTTTCTATAGCACAGGTCGTAAAATTGGTTCACAAAGTAGCAAATGCCATACAAGTAATGTAATAGCACAAAGTCATCTTATGAAGCTTTTCACACATGGGAACAATTTTGGACCACTTTAAAGTTGCAAAAGAGGTATGAATAAAAGTAATGCCCGAGGAAGTAAGAAATTGAATGGAATTGCACCTCAACGTGCATGTCTTCCTTCAAATTGAAGTTTAGTGGAGCAGGTGTGTATGATTCTGAGGCAGATGTATTATGATTCTATTATGGTAGAAGATTTGGCCAATTTGAATGTGACCTTGAATTTTTATCAAGAAAATCAAGTTCTAAAATCACTGCAAGATCCAGGCTTAGCCGTGAAATTCTTTAAATGGGCCAAATGATAGGAAGGATTTATGCATGACAAGAAATACTACACAACTATGATAGGTATACTGAGATGTGCCAGGAAATTTGAGGTCATCAATTTGCTTCTTAGTGAAATATGAAGGGATCAACATGAACCAAGTATTGTAACATACAATCTTCGTCAAATAAATCACCATAAAAAAACCAAATCAGAGCATGCCAAATCTGATAATGTATGTTATGATGATTAAAGTAGGGGGAGAAGGCTTAAGCATGATACTGCCAAGAATCATAAACATTTCAACTGATATAGACACTCCAAAAAAAGATAGTATGAATGTAGACCATTGAGATCAAATGAATATGGGTTATACATTAACTGTATGGCTTCTTGCACAAACCCTTGGACTATAAATGCAAGCACAACATTCACTTCTCAAATATATGATTCTTTTGCTGCCTTCCTGCACAAGGGTTGGATTTCTGAACAGAGGGAAAATATTTACTATACCAGTGCCATTGTTGGTGCTACAAATGACAGTTCTTTGGTTGTTATGTTCAAGTGAACAATTTATACTTGCCAATATTATAAAGTTAGTGTTTCTTTTCCTTTCAAATGGCGCATTGAAAAGAGGAAGGAGGTCATGTATCACAATGTAGGGTTCTCAAATCAGGTTGTTGAACTTGATTTTCTCTATCCGAGTGAAGACATTCATAGACATTGGGAAAGATATATTAATTTAGGTTAACATGTTCTATTCTTAGGAAAATTACCTCAATGATTCAGATGATCCCAACATAAATTCCATTTATTTCAATAGAAATCACATAACTATGATTCATTAACATTAATTATCGAAAGAACATAAGAAATCATATGCAGAAGACAAGCCAAGAAAAAAGGACACAAGGATTGGCACAAGCTAGGGAAAAAAACCCCAAGATGGGGAAAAACCTTTATCAATTATTCTTATTATTGGTATCAAATATTCAACAGAGAGCAAGAGTATAATGATAAAGTCAATATTGAATTTCCAGAAAGATGATCTACACCACTGTCCAAATCACAAAGCAGTAGCCCAGATAAATCTCCATTATGTCTTCAACTGACAAAACCTTTCCCTAATAAGTGATCATTAAAATTCAAACAAAATAGTCCTCAAAAGGATAACGATCCTAGATCAATTATAGTGGCCTTCTTTGCAGACAATAAGGAAACCAACACAGATTGCATATAATAAAATTATTGATATGGTTAGGGCATATACTCCATCCCTAACCTATAGTAGAAAATTCCTGTAATTAGCCTCCAAATAGTAGTATATGCATCCATGAGGCCAAAATATTGTTTTTCTATGGTTATTCCATAGACATTCTTCAGTGGAGGATAATGGCAAGGAATTCCTTCATTCCAT
>APFE030871583.1:141455-155786 GCA_000404065.3 Pinus taeda
ATATACTAATCTACAACAAGTCTTGGAAGGATCATGTTCAACATGTTGACAGGGTGCTCAAACTATTGAAGGAGAAATTATATGCAAAAGTCTCCAAATGTTTATTTGGAGTACAAAAGGTGGAATATTTGGGTCATATTGTATCTCATGAAGGTGTTAAGGTAGACCATAGAAAAATTAAAGCCATTAAGGAATGGAAAATCCCCACATCCATAAAGAATATACAAGGATTTCTCGGGTTGACAGGGTATTATCTCAAGTTTGTTAAGAATTATGGGAGAATAGCAGCATCTCTAACAACATTATTGAAGAAATATGCATTTTCATGAACTCTAGAAGCAATGAAAGCCTTTGAACATCTTAAAGAGGCAATGTGCCAAGCACCGGTCTTAGCTACGCCAGACTTCAAAAAAACCTTTATTGTGGAATACAATGCCTCGGGAAATGGAATTGGTGTTGTTTTAAAGCAAGAAGAAAGACCCATTGCTTTCGAAAGTCATCCAATCAAAGGAAAGTATTTACACAAAGCTATTTATGAGAAGGAAATATTGGCAATACTACATGCACTTAAGAAATGGTGACCCTACCTAATGGAAAGACCATTTAAGATAAAAACGGATCATGATAGTCTTAAATAATTTTTAGAAAAAATATTATCTTCAGAAGAGAAACAAAAATGTGTCGCAAAGATGTAAGGTTATGACTTTGAAATCATCTACAAAAAAGGGAAGCAAAATGTTGTGGCAGATGCACTCTTAAGAAAGGATGAGGATGTGGAAGCATTTCTTTGGGTCATTTCTATTATCCAACCAGATTGGATAAATGAAGCAAGGGATGAATAGAAGAATGACAAAGAAGTGTGGACACTTATTCAAAATTTACAAAAATATCCCAGTACATCTGGTACATTATCTGGAAAAATGATTCGTTATGGTACAAAGATCACTTATACATATGTAGGAATTCCCAACTCAAACAAAAGATTCTTATGGAATTGCACACCTCTCCCTTAAGAGGGCACTCAGGATTTTTAAAAACCTACCATAGGGTTAAGAAGGATTTTTTTTGGGATGGCCTTAAATCAAATATTCAAAAGTCTGTGGTGGAACATTTGGTTTGCCAACAATAAAAAGTTGAAACACTTAAGACCTGGGGTCTATTACAACATTTATCCATTCCAAGCCAACGTTGGGAGGATGTTTCAATGGATTTTATCACATGTTTACCCAAGTCTGAAGGAAAGAATGTCATAATGGTGGTAGTTGACAAACTTACCAAGTATGCACACTTTTGTGCATTATCACATCCATTTAAAGCAAGTAGAGTTTCCACTGCATTTATGGAAACAATTCAAAAGTTACATGGAAACCCAAAGATTATTGTAAATGATAGAGATCCCATTTTCACGGGAAAGTTTTGGACATAGTTATTTTCTTGTCTTGGTACTCAGTTAGCTCATAGCTCATCTTATCATCCTCAATCTGATGGGAAAACTGAGATAGTAAACACATGTTTGGAAGGATATATTCATTGCTTTGTATCTAATAAAAAAACACAATAGGTCAAATGATTGCCTCTACCTAAATGATGGTATAACACTTCCTTCCATACTACAACAAAAATGACCCATTTATGGCACTTTATAGATATCATCCACCATCCATCACATGATATTTAAGAGAAAATTATAAGGTTCAAGCAGTGGAATATCACATCGAGAATCAACAATAGGTTCTCCAGCTCTTAAAGGATAACCTCAGTTTAGCGCAGAATAGAATGAAACAACAGGAAGATCAACATTGTTGTGAAATAAGTTTTGATGTAGGTGACTTGGTATTCCTAAGGATACAACAATATAAACAAATATTCCTCAAGCAAGCTAAGAAGGATAATAAATTATCACCAAAGTATTATGGTCCATACAAGGTGTTGCAAAATATTGGTACTATGGCATACAAATTGGAGATTCCTATAGCTTCCCGAGTGCACCCAGTTTTCCATGTTTCATGCTTAAATAAGGTTATAGGTATCAAACACCGAGTTCAAATAATATTTCCAGGACTTGACGAGGAAGGAAAAATCATATTGGAACCTGAAGCAGTCACAGAAACAAGAATTCGACAGCTATGAAATCAATCAATTTCAGAGTATCTCATCAAGTGGAAGAATTTACCCATTGAAGATTCCACATGGGAGGGTGAGAATTTTATAGAGAAGCATCCATAACTACTCAAGTGTTGAGGACAACACTTTTTTTAAGGAGAGGGACATGTTAGGTCCCTATAATACTAGTGATTCCCCCATTACTATTGTCATTGTAGCCCTTATTGTTATTGTTGTGCCCCTATTGTCCCCATATTGTTATTATTGTGCCCCATATAAGCCCACTATTGCTATTTTTGTGCCCTTATATTATTATTGTTATTTCAACTTTGATTATATTGTGACCCCTTAGACTCCTACATATAGCAAGGAGGTTTTGTCATTTGTATCATCCAATGATTGTTCATTTGTGCAATGTAAAGGAGGTTTCCCCCTCGAAGAAGTTGATTTTTAAGTCGTTGATCTATCTTTTCTATATTTTTGTGAGATGGTTTCATAACAATAGGCCACCTACTAGGTTTTTGTCATCTACGGATGCAACATTTTTATATCTAATTCAGTCACCTGATTTTTTTTTACAGTGGGAACCTCTCTGGATTCAGCTCTACCTATTTTCTTGCTGTGTCTACATTTTTCTCAGACTCTTCAGGTTCTCGTCCATTCACTCCAAGTAAATCCCATATTTTTACCTCTGGTGCAATTCTTCCACCCAATATTTGGCATCCTTAATGGTATTGACAAAAATTCCAACTCCCAACGATGATAGACTTTGGTCCAGGCCAAACGGATCTGAATTCTAGCCTAGAGAATTTTGAGGAAGAGGGTAACAAAGAAAGAGGAGGATAAAAACATGTAGTAGTTTTGGAAGGTCCTTTGATAACAGATGGGAAAACTAGAGTTATCTGACAATCATCAGCATTGGCAGACTCTTTTAAGAGAAAGGAAGTTAAAATAAGGTGAGATTTAAATATATTTGAACTCAAACAAGATATACAAAGATATCTAGTTTCTGCAAGTGTTGGTAGCTTCTTTTTCATGGGTCTATCTCACCAAAGGGTGTTTCTTATTGGGCATATTAAGTTGTAATTGAATCCCAATATGATGTTGATAGATCTATTTAATCCCAAATGGCTTAAGTTGGAGATAAAGGTGTACTGGATTGAATATGAGATTGATATAAGGTCATAATTGCTCATGCAGATTGAAATGCCCATATCACTAATTTGCCTCTTTTTCGGCGATCCTACTGCACTTTTTACATGTATTCTTATTGTAGAAGTATGAAGGGCACAAGCCATGTGTTTGACAAAATTCCCAAGAGAAATGTGCCTGCATGGAATGTTATTATAGAGGTTGTGTTAGGGATTGACATTGCCAGGAATCCCTCAAGCTGTATTATCAAACACAACATGTAGGACTAAGTGGAGACACACCTTTCCAATTTTCCTCAAGGTATGCACTGAGATTTCGGCCCTTGAGTAGGGTAGGGAAATACACAATTACATGAAACACCATGACTATTGGATATTTAAAAATTAAAAATTGTGAAGAGGTAGGAAAGGTACTTGATGAAATGCAGCTAACATCATTTCAATTGAATTTGTAGAAAGTTTGAGGTGAAGCCTAAAGTGGAGCATCATGCGTGCATGGTTGACCTCCTCGGCCACTCGAGATGCTTTAATGGAGCATATGTGACATTGTCAAACATCTATGCTACTTCTATGGGATGATGTAGTCAATGTGAGAAAGATAATGTTAGATAAGGAAATTAAGAAAAATAAGAACTAACATATCATTTTCATAGACAATTCCAACTGTTGCTAAATTAGAATGTTTGAAATATATCATGGAAACTCTTTGATATTGTTCTTGAGTTTCAATGATAATACACCCTCTTCATTTGAATTTTGTCTCTCCAAAGCCATGGAGAGGAGAGACATGGAGGAGTTACAACCATGCATACTTCCTTAACAACCCTCAAGGTGGTTGGGAATAGATAATCATGACAAGCTCCAAGTGTTGGACAAGTCTTGGTTGAATCCTTATGTTTTAAAAGACAAATCCATCAGACAAGTATTGGGCCAAGTTTGGGACTTTGTTGAGGAGTTTTGGCACATTTTGAAATTAGATCAATTTTTTCTATAGTGTCTGGTTATAGTGGAGCAAAAAAAAAAAAACATTTTCACATAAATAGGCCTGCCTAATGGAGGCCAAAAGTTGGGCTACTAGTTTGAAAACAAGAATTTCATTGTTAAGAAAATTGGATGGAGGGGCCAACAATGGAACATGACGAGTTTTGTACTTAGACTTGCATATTTTTTTGGGCTTGTTTGTCTGTATTCAAGGTTGATTTGTGGGTTGAGAATCCTAGATAAGTGCATGATTTGGTCCTGCAACACATTTTGGGAGGAACTATAATTTTTTTAGGTGGGATTCTTTCTTATTTAATTGAGGACTGTGTCATGACAAGACTCATCTAAGAAGGCGATGAATTCCATGGATGTTATTGGGATTCAAATAGAAGATGGGAAGGTCTGGTAGACTATGGAAGTTAAAATATGCTTTTTTATTGATACTTTAATAAAAATTGAGACCTCGTACACCTCTAGGAAGTAGTTCAAAGCTGCCTCACATCTACTGTAATTTGTAGCTATTGTAAAACTCTTATATATGCTTGAACATGGGAGGAACATGATCACAACATTATTTTCCTTCCCTTTATTCTCTTCCTCTATGAATTTCATGGAAAGTCAAATCATCACTTTCTTCTACTATTCGAGCATTATATGGAATGCTCGATGTAGTTGTTTCACAAGGTGCCCAAATTTATTTTCAAGAGACAACTATTCAACAAACCATGATTTATGAGTCCTACTGGATCCTGTTACAACTAATACTTGAATATATAATTCCAAAAATTCTCCTCCTTCGAGATTGTAAATCATCATATCATTTCTAAGAACAAGAACAAGTGACTGATTTCATAAGAAAGGTATTTGAGATGCTTGTTAGAGCATCTAGAAAGCTTTGTGTATTGGAAAGTTGTTTCAACAATTGAAACAAAGTGGACATGGATGCTTGATATAATGGAAGACTTATTGAAATTCTTAGATTTTTTATATTGTAAAATGGATGGGAGAATTTCATGATTAGAAAAACAACATTGAATAAAGAACTTAAGTATTCGAAATAACAATTTTTTTATTTTTCTTATTTCAACTCAGGCAATGGGGGGGGGGAGAGGGGTTGGAATCAATTTTCCAAGTGCATATACAGTTATTATATATGATCTATATTTTAGTCCTTTTTTATTTTATGAGCTGAATCATGATATCATAGGATAGGCCAAGACAAACCGATGATTGTATATCAATTGATAATAAAGTGTTATGTTGAGGAGAGAATATTGCAGCAATATGGAGCAAAGATGGATTTGGAGAATCTGGTGATGAATCTTTGTAAAAATGAAAGTTTAAAGAGTTCTAGATGACAAAGAACCTTTGTGTTTGTGGAGATTTCCATAATACCACCAAGTTCATCTCCAGAATTGTCAAGTGAAAAATTATTGTGAGGGATTATGTTCTTGTGCAATTACTAATAACAACATACTATGTAGAAATGTTATTTATGTTGTGAGTAGAGTTCATTGTAACTAGACCAATGGTTCAATATTTTTGGTAATAAAAGACCCCAACCAAGTTTCATTAGTTTAATCCGTTAACCAAAACAGATTTCATCTATCTAGAAAGTGCATATGATATTCTAATAGCTCATTGCGTGTATTTATACTACCTATTTCTTCTACTCAAGGAAAAAGGTATAGAAAATATAAGTATGATAATAGATAAAAAAAAGGTAGGTGGCAGGTCCTCTTAGAAGTGTGGAGTCTTTGGGAATAAACACTCATTTAGAATAGACAATCTCTAGGAGTCCATTTCGAGAAATGGGAAATAATGCTTTGACAGGTGCATTGGCTATAATGTTTGTAAGTATTGCTACATCATTTATTTATACTCCTAGTGAGTGTGTTAAACCACATATGCAAATTGATTTATAGTATTGAAACAACTGATATTTCTATTGGAAGTGGATTATCTGTTTCTATAAATAGATCTCCAACAACAATAAAGTAACGTCAAGACAACATATCCCATGTGAGTAGCCTAGACTAGAGCATAAATGAATAAAATTCAATGCCATATTCCAAAAATATTTAAGTGGTAAGCAATAGAATAGGAAAGAATGATTTTAGATATTTGGCACCATCATGTTGTGATAGATTAAGACTTCCATTACATGATACTTGGAAAGAGTTGGCACATGTATCAATTTTTGTCAGACTACTAAGAGGGAGAAGGGTTATAAGTACTAGGTCAGGATACTAATAATTTAAGATACAATGTATAATTATAATTATGATTAAAATAATTATTGAAATAAAGGACAACATAGTTTAGACATAAAAGAGATATTATTTACCATAAGACACAATTGATGTGCAGCTAATGCAACAACATTTTGAGAGTCAAGATCAACCACATCATAACCTTGCAATAACTTGGCATACATTGTTGGCACCGAATAAAAGAAACAATGCTTTAGTTTAGGAGTTAATAACTAAATGCTTATTTCTATCCACACATGACATGAATCTTGCAAAAATGATCATGGGGTACAAAAGTCCTACATATTACTAGCATTGTCATAATCCAATAATAAAAACGCTTTCACATGAAACATAGTCAGTACCACATTCCACAAGCACAAATGACAAATTCAAAAACAATATACTTATTCAATGAAAGAAAGATGAATTATGTTAGCACACTTAAATTGATTATCTCTTCTTTTCAAGAGAATCCTAGAAAACATTAATTGACAATTTGGAAAAATAACGATGGTCATTTTTGGATTTTTCCCTGAATTTGTATTTTTCATGTATCTATATGATGGAAAACAATATGAACATAATTGAATATGATGTCCATAATTGTATATAATGTCCATAATTGTTAATTGAATATATCACATACTATTTTTCCTTTTCCCAATTTCAATTTTAGACACTTGTGAAGTTGCTACCAAGTATGAGTTTTGCAACAGTGTTTTGTAGCCCCAAGTGTTATTACTTCCTATGTTCCAAATTGAGTAGGTTTGGATGTTTCAGTTGAATAGGGATTCAAAATTCCTCCCATCCTTTCCAAATTTTCCCCAAATCCAAAGGGTCTATTGCAAACAAAATTTTCCAAAGTGAATAGACAACTAGCCCATTTTTGTTTCTAGATGTCTCAATTATATTGCTAACAATAATCAACTAATCTACATTATCAGCAAGGGCCTTGATCAACCACTTAGTTGCTAGTCCTATCTCCTAAGAGCTATAGTCATAGGGCTCCCATTTGGGAATTACTCGGCAAAGTTGAAGAGCAAAAGTATGACAACGACTTAGAAAAAAGTTAGAAAATACTCTACATAAAACTCAATAAAGAAAAAATGGTGATAAATACTAACACTTTTACAAACGATTGTGAGATTCTTCGTTTCATAAAAAGTCTACGTCATAGGCATCAAAATAAACATGAAATCATGTCTATCATTATTATTAAATAATTAAATTTAAATTTACCGTGTTACATATACTATATGATAATGCTGGTGCTAAACAAAAATCACAAGGGAACGTAAATTGGAATTGGTGCACAAAACTTTGGCTTGCTAAACAATCGGTTGAATTAGACAATAACTCCAAAATAATGACAACTTTAAAGAGTATTTAAAGTCATAATAGACAACTAATTTATGACTATTTCAAATAGTTTACTATATAACAAAATCAAAATTTTCATGCATAGAGTACAACCTCTAAATACCATGGATGATAGACCATTGCACAAATAATATACAATTGCCAGAAAAAATGAGCTGCCAATATCCACTGCTAGTGCCAATTAGTAATTGTGATCTCTTATGCAACATTGCATAGTGTAGTTGTTCTAAATGTTGTATCCCTTTACTGATGGTTTTGTTGGCTCAAAAAATTGACAATGAAGATAATATACTTTCTCTAAAAAATGCAACTATTCAAATAAATGATTGTAAAAGAAATGTTAGCTGGATTTTAGGCTAGTTTTCTTTGAAATTGTTGATTACAGATTAGCCCACTATTTGATAAGACATTTCACATTATTATTTGTGAGTGATACAAGTTGAAGTTAACCTCACTCTTGATCAGTTTTCAGAGACTTGTGAATTAAGTTAGAGTGCAAGAGAAGATGATCTGCAGTTTCCTCAACTTTATATTTGACACATTGACTAGGGTATATGGTGACATGGAATGATGCATAAGGTGTTCATGCTTTCTATACAGTGGTATCTCTTCCATTCTATTTTTTACAAGTTGAATTTATTGAGTTTGTGTGTATGTTCTCAAGTATGTCATGGAATTGGAAGTTAAATTTTAACTCTTAACTGTTGTTATGAGGGTTGGGTGCCTATAGCAGTAGCACTAACTCTGCATTTTCCAAAACATATCACCAGTAACTTCATTTAAATTGCAAAAAAGTTTTCATTTATGCATTGTGTCAATATATGTTTTATAAACTGATGCCAACATTATTGCATGTACATAAAAAGGGGGGTGAATTAACCATGGAGGCAGTCAACAAATCGTAATTTGAGACAAATGGATTTTAGGCAATTTTGAAATGAACATGTATATGTTTTATTTATTGCACTTGGATGCATTACCTTGATGTCACATACATATCACAATATTTAGTACCATTGACAATTTTTAGCAATATTATCAGATTCATCTATCTTATCCCCTTACCCAGATTTGAATCACCAAGGAATTGGGGAATTGGGTATTCGAATGGGATTCAAGTGGATTTGGTAAATTTTTGAAAGGCTCCATTTCTAGTTTTATAGTTTAGATCCTGAAATAGGATTTGTTTTTAAAATTAAAGGAAAAAATTTCCCATTGGAGGAACCAATTCCAAAAGGTCAGCAACCAGTTCCTCCAATGGAAACCAATTCCAATCTCCATATTGGAACTCAAGTAAAATCCCATAAAAGAAATGAAAAAAATGATGGGAAAGAGCATGTGAAATCTTCTATAGGAACCTACACATTGCATGAGAGGCTAATGCTCTAGAAAAGTTAAATATTTTTTGTCATCTAAGCTTTAACTTGCAGAGATTGGGGATTTTAATTGTGTAGTGATCGAAGGTTTGAAGTTTCCATTTTGCAAGAAACAAGGGTTTCCAATGGTATCGATCCACCTTCCAGATAACTTTGAGCACTAGCTTTGAATGGACACGTAACTTCTTCATTGTTTTATACTTTTAATTAGAGTCTTAACTCTAGAGTTCTTCATTGTTTGTTGTTGTGTATGCTTGTAAGCACATACAACAATATTCTTAGCTATGTATATCTGTTAGCATACACACCAATGATACTTTTATATGTATGCTTGTAAGAATACATAGAAAAAACCCTCATAAATTAAACTTCAGATTCAACATTGAAACCTTTGAAGGCTCATAAAAAGTTTTGTTGTCAACTAGTCATTGTGCAATGCACAACTGTAGTAGGTATCTCATTGTTTAATCAACACCAACAATGGCTTCAATTAATTTAGTTTGGGCATGGAGTTCATGGTGGAGGGAGAGGAAGAAATGCCCATCCTAAAAATAAACAACAATAACAAACATACCCTACTGATTCTCCATTGTGGAAGTATGTGACCAAGATTCAGAAGAAATAAAAGGACAATGATGCGAGCTTCTTGTGGAATTGGAACAAGTGAAAAATAAATTTTATAGTCATACATAAGGGTTAAGGCCCCTTTTTTTGGCTTAATGGTAATGGATTTCATCATTGTAATAAAGCCACTCGAAAGGATGTAGATGGATTTCAAGTAGAGCAAGATGTTGCAGATTTAGCCAAGGCTGAAAGGAGGAGTTCCAAACAACTGCCACTCCCAAAAAATGGAAATGTGGTTCCCTTAATTGTTGAATAAGCTTGCAAGAGACAAAGCCTTGTAACCTTCGCTAAAAACTTTCACATGGGAGGGAGGGATAAGATGGAAAATAGAGTTGCAAAAGCCATATTTTCATTTGGAATACCCTTCAATCTGGTGTGATATCCATATTGGCAAGACATGCTCAGGGAAGTTAATGAGGCCTCTAGTGGTTACAAGGCACTAAGGGGTCAAGAATTGAAAAAGGGTGTATTGCCCTTCTAGGGAAAGAGAAATTGATTATGGAGAAAGTGTTGAAATGAGTTTGTTCCAATTCCAGTGGCAATGGTGTCTCTATTCTCTCTGATGGTTGGAATGATACCACGAATAGGCCATTGGTAAAAGTTAATGTAATATCTTATTTAGGCCCATATTGCTTGAGATAAATAAATGCTTTAGGGGAGAAGAATAACACTAAATGAATTGTTGGAAAGATTTCAAAAGAAATTGAGATTGTGGGGCCTTGAAATGTTGTGCAAATTGTCATAGATAATGCATGTTCATGAAAAGTAGCTTGGGAAATTATTGAGGCATTGTATGATGATATGTTTTGGACATCCTTTGTAGTGCATAGTTTAATTCGTGTTTTTAAATCCATTGTTGCTGAAGTTGAATGGATGAAAAAAGTATGTGAAGAAGCAAGAGAAGTTTGGCTCTTTATCGCTAACCACCAAAATGCACAAGGTAAGTATAATAAAAAAAATTCAATAGCTAAAGTTTGGTATAGCCATATTTGCATCACATTATATATTTATTAGGCGGTTAGTAGACATGAGGGAGATTTTTTTCTCCATGGTTGTTAATAAATAGTGGAAAACATGGAAACAAAGCAACAATGAAAAAATAATGTAGGTTAGGAGTACCATTTCTTGATCATGTTTGGTGGTTTCAAATTGAGATTTTTTTTTTTCCATAATACAACTTGTTACCTCCTAGGTTCTCACTCAAATTTAAAAGCCCCAACCAGACATGAGACCCTATGAGTGACATAGATAAGCTACCCACCATCACTTCAGTAGCTCTATTTCTAGCTTTAGTTTAACTATCATTTAGCTCAAGGGGGAATCCCTAAGGAAATCTAAGTCCAAATAAGTGATGATGGAAGATGATTCTTGAGGATTCAGGATAAATCTATTTCTATGGTTTAGGTGTACAATTGATTTTCCAGATTTAAACATGTAATTTTCAGCATACTGAAAGCTAATAGAAAATTTGAGATCAAATATGGAGCTGGAAATTACAGATTTGCAAACATAATTTTAAGTATAATTAAAAATGGGTAAATGGGGTCTGATTTTTTTTTTTTTTTTTTTTTTTTTTTTTTTTTTTTTTTATAAAATTAGGTTGTAAAAGAGAAAATAAAATATTGTTTTTATATGCTTTTTGGGTAGTTGAAAGGGGAGGATTGGTGTCTATTTTCCAGATTGGTTATATGGGGTTAGATGGCCTCCTGAGAGGCTACTAAACACACTTTTAGGGTCTATAACAACATGAAATACTTGATATGACAATTTCGTGTGGTGGTGTACAATAAAACTGAGATTAAATATATTGAGTTCCATGTTCCTTTCCCAAGCATAACATATGATAAAACCATGGATCACTATAGATTTGAAAAACCAGACCTCCACTTCAAAATAGAGTTAGTAATTTATTAGAAATTGGTTACTCAAATGAGATGAGGCTATCTTGCTTGTCTAAGAGCCATTGTGAAGCATGATTTTTGGAGGTACCTTATTTTTCATTCAAATGTTGCAACCTAGTTAGGGGTGATTTTACAACTTTAACACTAATAGATGATGGCACTAATGGTCTATTCTAGATAATGTTCTTTTTAGTAGGTGGGATGAAAAATATGGATAGACCCTTATGTTGATTGGAAATTGAAAGTTGTACCATTAATATTTTGCAATGTAGTGAAGGAGATACAATACCTTAAGAGATAATATTATTATTTTTCTCGTGGGAAAAGTGTTATTTGAATTTACTTTAGGATATTTATGGGTCATAAGTATAACCATCTAGAAAAGGAGGAGGATATATGGAAGAATGTTTACTCTTTGATTTTGAAGTAGTTTGTCTAGTTGTGAGATCTGAGTTTAATTAGTGTCACATGGTCGTGGATACCCACACCTCAGGCAAAAACCCTCTTGAGGCAACGTGGGATTCACTTATTGCTTTCACAACCAAGCTTTGTAAAGAGGCTCCTCCAGCTATGGCCTAAGCTTGAGTGTAGACTTAAATAAATACAAACAATCTTGTATTTTTGGTTAATAGACCAAGATAAGTAGAGGTATGATGGCTATTGTAGAAATGGGTGCATCCTCACCCAAGGCCTACAAATGCATCCACATATTCAATTAAGCATGAAACATTTCCAATGTTCTGATAAGGTTGCTGGCACCAAAAGCATCTTTCATTGGGGATATGAACATACATATTATACTTTTGGTTCACAATACAAAAGAGTGTAAAAGAAGAATGGTGTAACAAAGTTATTTTGAATACAATGGCTTGAGTTTGTATTTGGAATGTTGGAAAAGCTAAGGGATTTTGGATGGCTTTAATCAATATCTCCTCAATGCAAGTTTTCCTCTAAGATCAACCTTAATTTTATAACTTATGTACATTGTTGTTCATCAAATCTCATGCAGTAAAGTTACACTCTTTCCACACCCAATAGTTTCTACGACTAGTTTGGACAATTAATAGTCTATATATAGTTGAATAAGGATTCCAATAAACAATGTTGATTATGAAGAAAATAATTATGTGAAAGTGAGGTGTGTTTGCACAGATGCAGGTTTTCTTTGTTTCTATGCTATGCAAGTAACGATGCCCTAATGGGACCATGTTACATTCTTCATCAAGCTTTAATTATTCCATCTAAAATTTACATCCATATTTGTTAAGATTTAGTGAATGGGAAACAATGTGAGTTTGATCTTGTGACCATGTGTTGATGCTATGATCAATAAAATCTAACTCCAATTGAGGATTGCGTTAAGAAGGGCACAAGTTTCTTCTCTCACTGAACTACTATATACCCCAAGTATATATACCAAGAAAGGGATATACAAGTCTGGGTCTTGGGCTTTGGTCACTGAAATATATAAAATTGAGATTTTTTGTGAAACTAAAAAGGTTCATATTTTGCATTGTTCCTAGACTAGGTTGATCCTTTTATGAGTATAGTTTGTGAAACCTTGGAAATATGAAATTTCATTTATGTGTGCAGATGTTGTTATAAGATTCCATCTCATATTACAAGTAGCTTGGGGACATACTAACTTCTCACTAATATTGGGTAGCTTTGGAAACCAGGATGAAATCTTCGACAGTGAAGCCGGTGAAATGAATTACACAAATTAGATTACACCTTTTCGATACAACTCTTACATTTAAGATTTTCAGGCTTCAAGGGCATGGCTTCTTGAAAAATATTGCGTAAGGAAATTGACAGTGTTTCTGTGAGCAATAAAGGAGTTGTTCAACGATTGCTAATTTTGCCAAACACAGTATGAGGATTAAGTTATAGGGTTATAGGAAGGTTATAGTTAGCCTGGGTTTTTTTTTGAAGGAAATAGCCTTGGAATCATCCCTCCTAGGGCTGTGGGTAACCACATTAGGGCAACCAAATCCTAAAAAAACATTTTCTCCATTTTGACAGTCATTCTATGACTATATATTGTACAAAGAGTTGATCATGCCACCCTTTTGAGTTGCAAGTACCCACATGAAAGGCATTCGGGCTCCTATTCTCTAAGCCTGTAAATTATCTTTAGTCAAGTCAGACTCCTATGTAGTAAGCCAGAATAACATAATAGATATTAGATTAATATATCTCACCTAGTTTTATTAACATGTCATAATTACAGTTGGATCTGGTTTCCTAATTTGTTGATATTGAAAACATTTATGTATTGGTGGACTTATTACATGGTTTCATTGAGCATTCAACCCTACTTATTGTGGTTTTGTGAAGAATCATATTGTTGTTGTCGGTCCTTATATTATTCATGCATATATATTATTTATAAATGTGTAACAATAATTCATTGAAGAAACCTAGACATAATAGAAACCCTAAGCGAAAATTTACCCTAGAAAATTATGGTTGGACCAAATGTGGATCATCAACAAGGAAAAAGGATTTCAAGTACTTAGTGTTCCACTTCTTAGAGAATTATTTCATTGTAAATTTT
>APFE030871588.1:4572-28869 GCA_000404065.3 Pinus taeda
TCAATTTTCTTGGCCTGAGCGACAAACCCAAATCAATGCTCATCGAGTGTTTGGATAGATAGGTCTAAAGAATATGGTACCTCTTCAGATCCTTGGTCACATGTACATTCTACAGACAAAGGAATTGTTCAATCAATGATGATAGGAGAGGCACCATGGGAAGATTAACACCATCGTTCCCATCTTCCAAATTACCACGAAGATTATTCCAACGACCTTAATCATCCTTCAGTTTTTTATTCTATATCAAATATTGTAAATACGGTGGATTCCAAGCGAAATCTGTCCAATATTGAGGAAACTATCGCCATAAATATCTTGACCAAACCAAATGTTGTAGAGAATATTCATGTCGGCAAATATTGCTCTTCTTCAGAACTGGAAATATATTGCGCTCTCTTTTACGAGTTTAGAGATGTCTTTGCATGGTCATATGAAGAAATGCTAGGCATAGACTCGAGCATAGTTGAACACGAAATCAAGATGTATCCAGATGTCAAACTGGTACGAGAATGGCTTCAGCAGGTGCACCCGAAGAAAGCCACTGCCATCAAGGCAAAAGTTGAAAAACTTTTGCATGATGGTTTCACTTATCCAATTCCTCTAACTGATTGGGTATCGAATATTGTTCCTGTGATGAAAAAACAAGGAACGATTAGAGTGTGCATTGATTACAGGGATGTAAATCAAGCTTGTTCAAAGGATAACTACCCTACACCCTTCATCGACCAAATAATTGATGAATGCACTGGATGTGAAATCTTTTCATTTATGGATGGATTTTTTGGGTATAATCAAATAAATATCCACCCATAGGACTAGTTGAAGACTGCATTTATATGTCCGTGGGGCACATTCACGTACTGCAAGTTACCTTTCTATTTAAGAATGCAGGGGCAACTTTTCAGAGGGCTATGAATTATTCCTTCCATGACATCAAGAACATCATTCAACCATATCTTGACGATCTACCGGCTCATTCACAAAAGCAGACTGATCATCCGCAACATTTGAAAGCTATATTTCTACGTTGTTGACACTACAAGATATGACTCAATCCGCACAAGTGTGTGTTTTATGTCGGTTCTGGTCATTTACTTGGCTTTATGGTTTTTAAGGATGGGATTCAACTCGACCCATGTAAGGTTCAGGCAATCATTGATATGCCTCCACCTTCAAATTTGCTTCAGATTTAGAAACTCCATGGGAAAGCAAACTTTCTAAGGAGGTTCATTCCAAATTACGCCGTACTTGCTAAAGGTTATACGCTTCTTTTGAAAAAAGAAGTGCCCTTTAACTGGGATCAGGTTGCGTAAGCTT
This sequence comes from Pinus taeda, assembly GCA_000404065.3. Taxonomy (NCBI): domain Eukaryota; kingdom Viridiplantae; phylum Streptophyta; class Pinopsida; order Pinales; family Pinaceae; genus Pinus; species Pinus taeda. The sequence goes on from APFE030871588.1 coordinate 5,893, forward strand.
CCTTTGATGCTCTAAAGGAATCCCTAATTAAAGCATCATTAATGTACGCTCCTGACTATCAAAAAGACTTTAACCTGTATCTAGCTATAGCAGATACGACCATCGCAAGGGTTTTAGTTCAGGAAAACAATGGAATCGAACATCCTGTCTATTATTTAAGCTGAAAATTAAATGATACAGAAAGAAAATACTCCTATGTTGAAAAGCTGAGTCTTGCAGTTGTTCAAGCAATACAGAGATTTCAACACTATTTCGCAAAAATACCATTTTGTCAAATTGCAACCCAATGACTTACATTCTATCGCATCAGTTACTTGGGGGAAAATATTCGAAATGGATAGCCATTTTGCCAGAGTTTGATCTGGAATTCGTAAAATCTAAATCAAAGAAATCTTTGGTTTTCGTGGAGTTACTATGCGACTTCCCATCGTCGTCCAATGATTCAACATCCAAAGCATCAATCATGGATGAATCTTTGTTTCTGATATCGTCGAGCAATCTGTGGTATGGAGATATAATCATCTATCTCTACACCCAAACATATAGGGCTAATACCTCTCACTCAGAATAATGACATACTCAATACCAAGCAAAAGACTAAATGATCGTCAGTGATACACTTTACCGTCATGGTTTCAATACAGTTCTGCGAAGGTGCCTCACCCATGAAGAGGCCGAAAAATTCCTGAATGATTGTCATTCAGGCGCATATGGGGGGCATCAATCTGGTTACACTACGGCACAAAAGATTTTATGAGCAGGCTACTTTTGGCCAACAATGTTCAAATATTGCATAACCGCAGTCAGAATTTGCCATGCTTGTCAAATCTTCGACCGCAAAACCAGAATACCACCCGCACCTCTGCATCCAGTAGTTGTTGTTGGGCCATTCGCCAAATGGGGCATAGATTTCATGACATGTAACCCCACCTCGGTCGGGGGGCACGGGTATATTATAGTTGCGGTTGACTATTTTATGAAATGGGCTGAGGCGATGCCTACATTAAACAACAACGGCGAAATGGCTGCTCTTTTCTTTTCCAATCATGTAGTCTCTAGATTTAGTGTTCCACAAGCTATAGTCATAGATCATGGATCACATTTCCATAATCACATGATGGTCAAATTGGCTGCCAAATTAGGACTGTTCCATGACAATTCTACTATGTATTATTCGCAAGCTAATAGACAAGTTGGGGCGATCAGCAAAGTCTTGAAGCACATGCGACAAAGGATGATTGGAGTCCACAAACGGAGTTGGCACCTAATCCTGTACTCAACCTTGTGGGCATACAGGACATCAGTGAGAAATGCAACTGGATTTACACCCTTTCAGCTGGTGTATGGTCTGGAAGCGGTCTTGCTGATTCAGTGCGAGATTTCATCTCTCAAGCTCGCAGTCGACCTTCTCCCTATAACTTCAGAGGAAGAGGCTTTGTTACACAAAAAATTGTCACCATGACTTTCTAGAGTTTGTGTGAGTCCATCACCACTCATACATACCTCCTTTGCACGTCTTAAGCCTCACCTCTTCATGTCAAGCCTTGAAAATGGGAGAAAGACCTTAAAAATATCTCAAATCCTGGTTTCGCACTTTCTCCTAGCATTGCATGCGGTACCGCACCCAATGTTCATGTCCCCTGTGAACCTGACCGCTCCGTCTGTTAAGTGATGGGTGCGAACCCCTGTAAAAGTTAAAAAGGTGTGAGTTCACTCTTAAAAACTCACCTTGGGTCACTTCTGGATACTTCTAGAAGGAATATTACGCTGGCAAGTCCGCTCCACCTTGGTTCATCCATTCCATAACTAAGGGAGCTAACTCCATGATATGAGGTGCTTATACCATTGAAGGAGGAACTTATCCCTTCAATGGTGGACCTGCAACTTCCTCCATTTGCACTATAAATTCAGGCATTGGGCTGGTTGTAGAAGAGGTTGAAAGATAAAGATTCTTGAGGGTAAATGCTACTGGAAATTAGACTTCCGTTTTGAGCTTGTGAGAGGAGAGATCACATACCTTTCATTTCATTTGGGAAGTGATTGAGGCTTGTCAAAGTAGAGGAGATTCCTGCTGGACCCTGGAAAGAGCTTGTGCAACATCAAGGCAAAGGTTGTAAGGTTCTTTTATTCATAAAGTTAATACAATTAAGTTTATTTTTCTCAATGAACTGTCTCTAATGATTTATTTTATGAGCTCCTTGATCTTCATAATGAACATGTTTTATTATATTATCTATGCAGGTGTTCTTTGATGTGTGTTTGTTTGTGTATGCAGGTTATTAAAAGGGAACTGCTTGAAGATGTTGGAACAAAGCTGCCAAAAACAAGCATTGGACCGAGGTAGGGTCTATTACACCTCTTAGTTTTCATTTATGAATTGAAAAATGTTTAGAGAAAAGTAGATTTGCTTGTGCTGCTTGTTGCTAGATATCATTTGATACTAGGGAGATCAGTCTTGTCCGCAAGAACGATTTATCCGGCCAACAAATTGGCGAATCCACTGGGGACTGGTTTTGGTTTTTAATTTGTCTTTGCTTTGACTTGAGAAACTTGAGTTTTGGTTTCTGATTTTGCCTTGATGTGTGTGGGATTGGGTACTCGTTAGATCCTGGTTTGATTTTTATTTTTCGGATTTTTGGAAGAGGACCGCACCTTCTGCGTTAGGTACAGTGTGGACCTGTCCGCAATGTTATAGTCTACCATAGAGTGGTACCACACCTGGTTCTACTGGGAGCCTGTGGACCCTGTCAAAAGTTTGAAAAACTTAAGATCCTTCCACCCAGTTAGGTTTAGTTTTTTTCCATAGCTGTTAGTTTATGCCTAGATCTATACTTGTCTTGACAAAAGTTCCTTATGAGTTAGTTTTCATTGGCATTCTCATTTGAAGTGATTTTCTAGAAGTTTTGCCTGTTGGATTGATTTTTGCTTGGTCTTTGTAATAGCTCAGAGATCGGAAGCCTTAGAGCCTTAGATCACCCTGGTATCGCTGGTCTTCTTGCTGAGTTTAACTAGTTTATGAAATCTATCCTTGAAGAGAGCTAGATCCCATTTTTCTCTTTTGCAAAACTTTGATTAAACTTTATTGAAAGTTTCAAATTTCATTTTTTATTAAAACATAATTGGGTGTTTTTTATTAGTTTGTTGATCTGAACAAATTGATCCTTAGTTAGCTGAAAAACTAAGTTAAGCATCCTCAAAAACATTTCAAGTTTCTTTTCAATCCATTTTGTTTAGATCTCAAGATTAGAGTATAGTTTTGAGTATTTCATAGAAATTATAGAAGCTTGTTGAAAAAATTGTTTTCAATAGTTTTTAGAGTTTTTCTAGAAATCCTAAAAGCTCTCTTGAAAGAATTGTTTGTTTTTGTAGTTTGTGATTGTTGAAAAGAAAAGGGATTTTCCATGAGCGTGATTAGTAGTCTCGTTTTTGAAGTTCTTTGAAAAGACAAAAAGTTTTTTCTTTTCAGTTGTATGTTAAGAGAAAGATTTATTTTCAAAGCATTGCATTTTTAACTCTTCCTTAGCTAGAAATTCATTGAAAAGAAAAGAAATTGTTTATCATCTTAGGTGCATTTCTTAGTGTTTTGGGGTCAAGTCTTCACACCATAAAGTTTCATCTCCGCACCCATTGACTTAAGAAACAACCAATAAAATTAACGCTTAATTAAAATCCATCTAGCAATCTTTTTATTTTCTAGGGCTCTTTTCACTCACATAGCTTAGGCTAGTATCTTGGAGTAGGGAATAATTAACTCTCCAAGGTAGTTTAAACAAACAAGTAGTCGATCTTGTGGTAGGGAGAAATTCCAATTGTTACATCTATGCTCTGGGAAAGCTCCTCTTAAAGGAGAAGCACGAGATCATATCCGAACCAGTGTGGGAATCAACCTTTCCTCATTCGGAACGATATAAGATATTCACGTATTAAAAACAGTAAACCTCGGATTGACCATTGTCGAGGAGCCTAGGGTCACTTGTTGGTAAACCTTGGATTTTGTCAAGGAGTCTTCAAGGGGATTGAGCTTGTTACTCTGCCCTTACATGTGCATCAGATCGTAGACTGTTCCCCCAGGTATATTTGTTTCCGTTGGTAACCTTAGTGGCCATAATCTATAGGATTCCTTCCTAGGTGACGGTGGAGGGAAGATCCCACTGTACCTGGAGCAAACGTCGACTAGACTCACTTGGACTCTCTGGGGGGTTATCTTCACTCGAGACGGTTATAGTGGAGAAACTTGTGCCAGTATGTTTCATTAAGCAGGTTGTCGGGGTAACTGTTCCAACCACCATTTCTGTATTGAATTCTGCGACGTTGGATTTCATCACCAACTAGTATTCTCAATATGGAAAGATATTGTTTGTGTGTGGTTTGATCTCCTAGATTTATTAGGCATGTGCTTTAAATTGTTTGGTTCTTTAGAGACTTTAGGTAGTTTTCTTGAGATTTTCTTTGTTTTCGTGTGAAGTAATTAAATAATTAATCGTGGCTGAATTACCGAGACAATCCCGTCGACTTCGGGGGCAGCCTCCCGAATTTACACCAAGTCAATTTGAAGGGCTGCGAGCTCTTGTCACACTTAGTGAAAGTAGAGTTGGGTCACCGGAGGCCGGAGAGTCTTCGTTAATCATACATCCTAATTATCTAGTTCAAGCAACAGAACATATTTCTGAACCGATTTAATTTTCTGAAGTTACTGGTAGTATTACTCTTACTAGTTCATTAGCCGAAGAACCTGAAATCTCTGAACCTGAAACTGAATCTGCTACTACTCCATCTTCAGGATTTGCTTCTCCTGTTTCTAGTGGTCCTAGTTCACCCAGGGTAGAAAGTATCATTACCCAGAATCTTCCTTCTGGACTCATTTCCATAGAAGAACTTGTAAGTCCAGACGAAGGTACAAACATCCCCGAAAATCAACCAGCTATCGAACTTAGGGAGCATGAATCCATTTTTTACAGTCCCATTAGAGGTGACGCTTGGTATATTTCGTTGACCAACTGTTACACAAAAATATCATCACCATGATTATTTGCAGTCAGTATGAGTCTATCATCACTTATACTAGCCTCCTAAGCAAGTCTCTGACCTTAGCTCTTCATGTCAAGCTTTGCAAATGAGAGAAAGACATTGAAAATCAATATTACTCTGGTTCCGCACTTTCTCCTACTTTTACCTGCGGACCCACACCCTTTGTTCATATTACCTGCGTACCTGTACGCTCTGTCTGTAAAGGGGTGGGTGCGTACCCCTGTAAAAGTCAAAAAGGCGCAAGTTTATCCTAAAAAACTCACTTTTGGGTTAATTCTAGATGTTTCTAGAAGGACTTTTGACGTGGATTGTTCGCTCCAAGGTGGTTCATGCATCCCAAAAGAGAAGGAGCTAATCCCTTGATAGGAGGAGCTATCCCTTTGAAGGAGGGCTTTATCCCTTTGAAGGAGGACCTAGTAACTTCCCTCCAATGCACTATAAATTAAGGCATTGGGTCAGTTGCTGGAGAGGTTAGAAGCTAAACATTTTGAGGGTAAATGCTGATGGAATTGGGACTTCCTAGTTAAACTTGAGAGGAGAGATCACATACCTTTTGGTTTCATTAGGAAATGAGTGAAACTTGTCAAAGTAGAGGAGACTTCTTGTCGGACCCTGAGAGGAGCTTGTACAGCATCAAGGCACAGGTTGTAAAGTTCTTCTTCATTTGAATTAATACAATCAGATTCATTTTTCTAAACAAATTGTCTTATGTGGTTTGTTTCATAATCTCCTTGATCATTATGATGAATATGCTTTATGATATTGGCTTTTCAGGTGCTATTTAATTTGGTTTGCTTGTTTGTGTTTGCAAAATTACACTTCAAGGAAGCTCATTTGGAGCGAGGGAGCGAGGCTTCCACAAACTTGCATTGGACCCAAGGTAGGCCTAAAACACTTGTTTGCCTTTGTTTTTAATTGCATATTTAGAGAAAGATAGTTTTTGAATAGCTTGTTTGTCACTAGATATATTTAGATACTAGAAAGGTCGATCTTGTCTGCAACCTCGACTCATTCCATGTGACAGTCCTGATGGCTAACATGGAAACTGACATCGTCATTGTTGTGGTAGTATGGAGGACATGTGGCACTCAATTTTGGCATTTTCAGGGGTTCTATGTTGTCGTTTCCACATGCCATGTGTCACCACTCATAGGGTGACATGTGGCACTAATGATGTCACCCGGGGATCGATGATCGATGATCACAAACTAAAAGTACATTCTCCGCTGATATCCCTCCCGGCGTACGATTGTGATTTGATAAGGAAAAAGGCCCCCAGATGCGATAATTTACTATGGCATGGTCTATAAACATTTCACGTCCGGGATATCGGTTGATGTGTTATAAAGAGTTATCAAAGGCATTTCTGGTATTATAAAGGAAAATCCCCCATGCACAGTAGTGGAAAGCCTTAATGCTTGAAGGGCTAAGCCCTTGGTTCCAGCCCCCGGTCATATGGAGAAAGTTACAAAAGGGGAGCTAAAGTGAAACGGGCTAAGGGAGGACGATTTCGTCTATTTCACAACTTTTTGTATAGCCAGAGGCTAGAATGAGCAAGTTCCCCCATATTTTCATCAAGAGAGACTCACCAAGTACATCAACGCGCTAATAATGCAGGACAAGAATTTAAAGGGCGTGATGGGTCAGTAACTGTGGTTTTAAGAAAAATAGATGGTGCATTCAAGTCAGGGGATGGGCTGATCCAGAAGAAGCCTACTATGACATGGATCTGGAAGTTGATGCCGAATGAAATAAAGGCAGAAATGACAGAGGCTAGCGAAGCAGTGTAGGAAGAAATACCACAAGTATAACAACCCCTGTAGCAGAGATGACCTTGGGATGGGAAAGGAGAGTTTTTGTGTATTTTTATCTGAGCATTTCTTATTTACTATACTGTAACGTGCCTCCTTTCATGAGGCATTTAATTTTGTAATATTTTTGGGCCACAAAGCCATTTATGATTGAGATAGATAGTCGACCCAATAGCTGAGTCTAGACTAGAGATATTTTGTTATAATGAATGTTCTTTCCCCCTCTCCAGATAAATATGGGAAAGTAACACTTAACAAAGGTTCATAAATTCTAAAGAAACACTACATGTTATTTTCAGTCTGTATGGCTTTACAATACAAATTTTCCAGAATATGAAGAGAAATGTTGGTGATTCCCCTCCAAGTACTACAATATGTTCTCCCTCTGTTAAAACCCATTTTGTTCATGTTTATTCTCTAAATTCATGTAATTACTGATGTTAGAAATATTTCAAGACTTCCTCCCTGATTCGTTGGTATCAATATGTTATGCATGTGTCTGTAAGTTCCTCACAGATTCATTTGTATCGACATTGTTAATGCTAGTGCCTGCATGGATTATTGAAATTATATCTTTAATAAGTTGCTCTTCATGAATCATAGCACAGAGCCTCTTTCCTTCCCATTATCTCTACTTCTAACTCAGATAACTATAGGAATTCTTAAAGTTGCAAGCTCTATGCGTTATGCATAGAATTCTTGATGTTGTAAGCTCCATATGATGAGTTATGCCTCCTCCACATCCTCTATCATTTCTCTGCAAAATTCTATTAAATTGTAAGTCCTTGGACCACTTGACCTCCACTATTTTATACATATTTATGAGATTTGTATATGGGAAGAAGTACCAAGAAATTCATGTGTTACTCCTTTAGGTGAATGAAACAACCCATTATATATACATATATACTATATGTGATGTATCTATCTCTAGAAAATCATATGAGAGACACAAAATCTAGATGTTCCCATGCATTGGTCTTGTAAGCAATCCAAGGTTGTCTCTGGGAGTGACAACATCTTTTGGCACCATTGCCGGGGAACATATTGAAGGATTTTTCCCTAGGATACAACAAATTGAGCACTCTTTGTGTAGGTGAGCAAAGCATGTTTTGATTACATTCGCATCACCTTGGTGACTCCACAACCCCCCTTTGTCGATTATCACCCTGGATTTTAAAAGGCCTCATACTCGCTCACATACATCTCAGTAGAAAGCCCCATTTGTATATGACCCAGAAAAGTTGAGTTTCAAGAAAGTCTGGAAAGAGAAAAACCCCCTACTGATACTACCATCTCACCAGCCTTTGAAGATTCCTCATCTAGCTCTTAGCCCACTATTACTCACTACTTAGGAGTTGCCCCTAAGGCCCTGACATATAGTGCGAGCAGTCTAGCTACTCCCACCACTATCCTTCTGGGCCAAGTTCCTCAAGAAAGCCTCAATCCCCCTCCATTTATCCACATGAATCTTCCAGGTGTTTTGCTAAATAAATATGCACCTCTAAATTTACCTCAACCTCTCATTGTAATGCCCCTAGACTACCTAAAGCAGTTGCCTAGGTTCAATGGAGAAGCTGACGACATGGCACAGAGTCACATGGAAGCCTTTAGTTCTTTTGCCGAGAACATAAACACAGAACAATTGGATGTGTTCATAAGATGTTTTGTAAAATCACTCAATGGAGAGGCTAGAAAGTGGTTGAAATCACTACCCAATGCCTCCATCACTACCTAGGAGCAACTGGAAAACTCTTTCATAGAGAAATGGAGTGAAAAGAGAAACCATGAGTACCTCCTCACAGAGTTTAACTCCATAAAGAAGAAGCCAAAAGAGGATATCTTATAATTTATAAAGAGGTTCAACAAGAAATACAATAGCCTACTAGATAAGATAAAGCGTCCTTCAGCTACTACCCGAGTAGCCTTTTTTGGAGCATTTGAGCCTGATTTCGACTTTACTTTAAGGAAAAGGAGGTCTATCACTCTAGATCAACTCCAATTCGATGCACTTGAGGTGGAGGAAAATTTCGCCTCAGTAGGAAAGTCAAGAGGAAAATAAGAAATACTGAGAACAAAAGAGGGAAAGAAGAGGCATCTTCCTCTGGTCGAGATAGCAAATCACCAGACCTAAAGATGGATGAACTGAAAAAACACATCACGATTTTATCACCGAAGGTTGGAAAGATTGAGATTGAGAATAAGAGCCTCTCCAGATAGAATTCTCAAGTCAACAACCGGGTTACAACCCACAGTATAGAATACCTCCATTGCAAATACTTCCAAGGGAGAGAAAGGAGAAGCTTAACCAGATCCCTCATCCTCTATACTTAGAAGATGGTCCCAACGAGCAATTATCGGATACACAAGGGATGCAGGGAAATTTATATTCTTCTTTCCCTACAGAAGAACAAGAGAATATGGTTCACTAGGAGGTCAGTCATGATGGAGAAGTAGCAGATGAGGAAGATATGGATTATTATTGCAAACAATTTGGAGAGTTCATGCTAGCACAGCCACAACGTAAATATAATCTAAGATCTTCAAAGAAGAGCTTAAGAGAAACATAGCAATAGGAGGAAAATGCTCCCCAAGTTATTCCTCTAGTGCCAGACAAAGGGAAAGACAAGCTAAATCCTGACCCTTCCAAGATGAAAGTCTCTGCAAATAAGGAAAGAAATAGTGTAGAGAGACACATTGACAAGGAGGCACCTGCTCTGCTAAAAATTGCCAGTGGTAATGAAGAAGGAACAAAGCTCGGAGGTATAAAAAAAGTCCAACCTACATTCAACCTCCAAAAGGAGTTTGAAAAGTTAAAGATTCTTGTCCCTCTGATTGAGCTTCTAAACAAGCCTAATTATAAAGCTCAAGTCTCTCAATTCATGCATCCCTCTACCTCAACACCAACCCATGATAGTTTAGACCTCCAAGAGGAGAGGCCAATGGTTGTTTATGGGCTGCATGTAGAGGAACTTGAACCTTCTACTACACCTTTCTATGTGACTTTGGTGATCCATGATCTTTTATTACACAACTGCATGTTGGAATTCATAGCTTCACATAGTCTCATGCCACTAGCAGTAATGGAACAATTGGGTTTGGACATCGCCAAACCATACAAGGACCTGTACTCCTTCGACTCCCAGAGAGTCAAGTGCTTAGGGATGATAACGGCCCTGGTCATGAACCTAGGTCAGATCCTGATGAAGAGTGTGGTAATGGACATAATGGCAACTGATATATCTCCTTCGTTCAGAATGATCTTATCCAGATCTTGGGGTTCCAAGGTGGGAGGTTCTATCAAGCTATATCTGACCTATGTCACTATTCCCACTTTTGGAGGTGAGCAAAGGAGGTTGTACAGAGAACCCAGGTTTGTGAAAAATGTGACCCTAGCCAAAGGCTCAGAAAACTCCCCAACTCATGTAAAAGAAAGCGGTCTCTCCTTCCTTTTCCTAGAAGAAGATGAGGTCATCTTAGAGAAATCATTAGTACACCTAACAAGGTACTTAGACGACCATCATACATATGAAAATAAAGTGTGTAAATTATACTTTGACGGATCATCCAGGGCACAACTTGAGGCAACCAACAAGGTGGCAGAACATGAAGTGGTGCTCCTTGGGATACATACAACAACGAATGGGAATGTCGAATGCTCGGTTGTGCTTGGAGGGTCCGAGCTGATTATTAAGCAGATTAAATGAATTATAGAAGAAGGTAAGGAGCTCAATAACTCGATTAGAAGGTTCATGGAGGAGATAAAAATAGTTTAGCATAAATTACCAAGTTGGGAACACATATTAAAGTTCTTGTCTAAAGATTTTATCAGGTACATGCTGGTTTTAATTGTTGAATTTATAGAGAACAATGAAATTAGGTCCATTTCCCTGATGTGGAGATGGTATCATTGGAAGGTTGGTTTTTAGAATCAGTGGAATATTGAGTTGACACTCCCTTTCTTCTTCTACCTACTCATAAGAGGTATGAGAAGAACTCAGTCAAGCAGCCAGTTGCATAACTCGCTGCATTGGAGAGAAGAAATCACCTAGTAATTATATCTTTAATAGGTATGGACATATGTCATTCAAGTTTGAAGTCCGAGGAGAAGGCCTCGATAATTTGGTGATGTGTTGTCTAAAATTTTTATTTTTCTTAAAAGTTTTATGCTATGTAAGGTAGTCAGTTAGTGAATATTACAATCATTTAGCTAGTTTGCAGTCATTCAGTTAATTTTTCAGTTTTTAGAAATGACTCCATGCCCAATGGAAGGAAAGCTATTGGTCTGTAGGTTCTCATAACCTTGCTAGAAATACACTGTCCCCAGTTGGAGCTAACGTTGTCACTCACTACATTATGGATTTCAGTTGGTCAAGGTTGCCTAAGAGAAGCAAAATTTGAAGTCACCTTCCCAAGCCACAGAAGGTCTCAGAGCTAAATCAGACCCTCCCCATTGCATAGTGCTCAGAAAGATCTTTCCAACAGTATATGGAACTCTAAGAATGGAATTCTAGATCAGGGGATAGAGTAATTTTAAACTACCCCTTGAGAAGTTAGAAAAAAAAGAGAAAAGCTCAAAGAACCAAGGCAGATCGCAAATCGGGCTCGGACACAGTAAATCCCACACTACCACCCATCAACGAATCGACGAAGCATAGGGGCTACCACTCAAGAAAACCTGCGGGGTTGTGATTTGCCAATATAATGTAAAGCTACTGGGGAAGGCCGATTTCATTTAACAAAGGGATTCCAAGAAAAATAAAGGCCTGACCACCCCCTTCTCTCTCTTCCACGTGGTTGAATATGGTAAATCCCACACTCTCGGATATCAGGCATCCCACAGTCCTACACCCTGTAGTCCCACACCCTGTAGTCCCACAACTTCACAGTATATCCCGCGTATGGGATATCGACAAGGTCCCTGAGCATAGACTTAAGGTTATTGACGGTTCACGGTGCCAAACAGTGATATCACAGTCTCGTGACATCGGTGATCGGTGGATCGATGGGGTTCTAAACTTAAAAGACTACTGAACCGTAGATTTTACAATATAGTGTTACATCACTGGGGGAAGCCGAGAATCGTTAACAAAGGAATTTCAAAAAAAAACCAAGGCCTAGCAACCTCCTTATCTCTCCTCCATGTGGTGGTATGACATATCGACAATGGGAAATCCCGCAATATTGAATTATAGGCAATTGATGGAACAGAGGGGCTACCACTCCAAAACCTTGCGGGGTGTGATTCTACGATATTGTGTAAAATCATTAGGGAAGGCCAAAATCATTTTACAAAGGAGACCCATGCAAAAACAAGGTTGGGCGAGCCACTTTCTCTCTCTTCCTAGGGGCCATGTGGCACAATGGGATTCGTCTTGATGGCTAACATGGCAGCTGACGTCATTAATGACATGGCAGTATGGAGGAGACATGGCACTCAGTTTCGGCGTTTTTAGCGGTGCTATGGGGTCATTTCTGGGTGACATGTGGCATTGATGACATCACCCCGAGGTCAGCGATCAGTGATTGCACAAAGTGAAAGTTCATTCTCCGCCAATATCCCTCCCGAACGGTGATTGCAATTACGATAAGGAAAAAGGCCCCTGGATGCAATAAGTTATTATGGCATGGTCTATAAACATTTCGCATCTGGGATATCAGCTGATGCAATATAGAGAGTTTTCAAAGGAATTTTTGATATTATAAAGGAAAATCCTCCCTGCACAATAGTGGAAAGCCTTAGTTCCAGAAGGGCTAAGCCCCTGGTCATATGGAGAAAGTTACAAAAGTACAGAGAAAGTGAAAATGGCTAAGGGGGGTCAATTTTCATATGTTTCACAAAATTTTGTACATCTAGAGGCTAGAATGAGCAAGTTCCCCCATATTACCATCAAGAGAGGCTCACCCGATACATCAAGGTGCCAATAGTGCAGGACAGGGATTTAAAGGGCATGATGGGTCAACTGTTGTGGTTTTAAGAAAAACAGATGGTGCATTCAAAGCATGGGATGGGCTGATCCAAAAGAAGCCTATTGTGACATGGATCCAGAAGTTGGTGCCGAATGAAATAAAGGTAGAAATTGTTAGCGCTCAAATCTGCCTTAGGCTGAAATAAGGCAAGACTCAAGGCCACATCAAACCACGCCCAGCCTCGTAGCTAGCCCTACGAGGACAGGAGAGGGCTCTCTCTGGGTCAAACTCGGCAAAAGGTAATCAAGAAGGCTCGAGATGACCGAATTTATGACTAATTTTAGGCTAGGTATTAAGTACAAAGAGTTTAGGATTGATTTTTTATGATTTTGTTGAAATCAAGGGAAAGGCAATTTTTGGGTACGGGGATGAGGCACAGTTTTTGCAGAGGTCCACTTGGGGAAAGATAGGCAATTGTTTTGATGCCTTAAAGCAAGTGCGATGGATAGATCAGACCGGTGAGAGGCTAAGGAGAGCATGGGGTCTCAAGGATTCTCCTTAAACTGAAGAAAACATAGAATATTAAACAAATTTAAAGGCAGAGCATGGCAGTTTCATCGATTCTACCTTAACACTTCATTTGCTTAATAAGAGAAGATTTAATAAAGATAATGATGCACACACATAACTTACAAGAACTGAGATAAACATACCATCAAGACATAAAGCCACATGGATCCCAAGTAGTGCTGCAAAACCCTGGTCTTCCTTTGCCAAAAATACTGTAAATATGTACAATATAGTCTCAAAACTATCCCAAGAGTCCAACCTCTGCTACTGAATGGAAAATTACATATATATACCAAGCCAAACCATTCCCTAACCTCTAGGGGTCTAGCTCCTCCTTCTAGGAGTTGTTTCAACCAATTCTAAACTGAGCACTACAAACTAGGCAATCAAAACAACTTGCCTCTATAAACTTGGAAACCAATTCATTCATTAATTTTTTGACATTTTATGAATGAATCTTCTAGAATAGGTAAAAAGAGCCATATCAATCATGAAATTACATTAGTTACATCAAAGAGGGTGAAAAATCCCATGAAAATTCAACACTGGTCAAAAGCTGCGTTGTCCTGAGCTGAGAGTGCAAAACTGGCCAATTTCCCCAACGCGTAGCGCGCCATTTCTCTACGTGTAGCGCGCCTTTCAGGCCAATGTTGAGGTACTTCCTGGCATCCAAATGAGGCACAAGTGGGCTTGCTAGAAATTTTTGGATGTCTACTTTCCAGCCCAAGTAGAATTTTGCAATTTGGTGGCCATTGGCCCCTCCAAAATTGCAATCTCCCAAGATTGCTTCCTGTGTGTCCAAAAAGTGGCAGAAGGTCATTTTTTGCTTGTTTTTTGATCTTTTGGGGGTTCAAATCTCCATGAAACTTCTTGGCCATGCCTAAGAAAGTGTATTTTGTCATGAAAAATCCAAAAATGTAAAGGTTTTGTGAAATGGACCTCCCCAACCTAACGGTAGCACGCGGCATGCTACGCGTTGAGCCTGAGCCCTACGCATAGCGCGACTTTCAGATGATTTTTGGGAGGCCTTCCCGATGTCCAAATTGAGTACAGGATAGCGTGTTGGAAAGGTATCTGAGTCTATTTTCCAACCCAACTAGAATTGTTCAATTTAGAGTTCATTTTCCCTATCAAAAATCAAATCTCCCAAGACTGGTCAAAATGTGCCAAATGAGGCTGCCTCAAGGCAGAGTGCTGTTGCAGTCAACTTTGGAATGCATTCCTCAACTCCAAATTGAGCTCATGATAGCTCATTGGAAATATCTTAGTTTCTAGTTATCATTGGACTCAAAGAAAGTCATTTGGCCAATCAAGCTAGGAGAAAACTTGATTTTCCCAAGGTCACGTCAGAGGTGCATTAGATTCTCCTGAGGTAACGATAGTTTTGACATTTCTCTAAAACCATGACACCTGTGTAAAAAGTGAAGGAGGTTTTTATTCTTGGGAATTTATTGGACAAATAAATCTCTCAGTTTTCCAAAATTCATCTTTTATATCTCTGAAACACCTTTTGAGTGAAAATTATCCTGATGTGTGAAACAAGGAATTTTGTGGAAATGAAGCGAAATGAAGGGGATAAGGGGCTTCTAAATTCTTGGGGAAATTTTTGGAAGTAGGGAGGGATGTCAGGAAGCAGGGGAAAGTAGAATCTTAGAGATCGAGTGAGGGGAAGGGGTCCAAAAGGGCAAAACACAGGCCCAACCTAGAAAATTGCCAAGTTGTAGCAAGAAACTAGGGTTTGTGCAAAAATGAGGAATTTGGGGGATCTTAGCAATGGGAAGTGTTTAATAAGGTACATTAAGGATAGGGGAAGGTGCATGAACATCTGGATACAAGTTTTGCTAATCATTTGACCGTCCAAGGGAAATTGCCTTCAAAACCCTAGGAGAGGGAAATGAACCTTGCCTAGGCACAATTGAAGCAAAAACAAGCTATAAAATGACCCAATTGAACTTGAAATGATGATGAAAACCTATGAATTGATGATACACTCAGCTGAATGATGACATGGACTACCATTTGGAAAATTTTGAAAGGAGTGAAAGTAAACCCTAGACCTAATGCCTAGTGACCAAATTTTGCTTGAAGACTCACTGAAATGACAAAATTTGACCTTGACACTTTGAGACCACTTTGTAAGAGCATATTTGATCACTGGAGGAAGGCTGGAAAGATTGACACTAACAGTCACCAACTGTGTTTGAGAAATTGTCACAGTATGCATAATTCAAAGTAGATTTCCACCATGTATACATCAAGGCGCGGAAGGATCCACAACAAAAATGGTTTGAGCTACTGTACTTAGCCACAAACGACATCATCCTAGAAACAATTAAGCAATGGTCGACAAATCTGAATTATCCATCTGATTTGTCCACAGGCATGAGTAAGTCTGTAGAGAAGAAAATAAGGAAGCGTCCAAGCAGAAGGTCTAGCAATTGGCCAAGAGGAGTAGAAAAGAGGCCGAGGAGAAGGCCCAAGTGGAAGAGGAGCGCATCATGAAGCAGTAGGCCAAACAAGAAGAGTGCGACTTTGAGCATAGTGGTAAGTCCTCATCACCCCAAAAGAGGAGGAGGAGCAATCAGAGTAGGGCGACAGTGGTCAAGAGGAGCAGAGCACTCCCTTCCAGATCAAAAGGTACATGGACCAAGGAAAGGAGGGGCCACAAAAGAAATCAAAAGTGACAAAGTCGTTGCTGGACTCAATCACACTCGTAGAAGGCATCATTGATGAGATTGGAGACAAGGTGTGCAATACCACAGTGGAACTGCTCCAATAGTTCAAACAGTAGCAATAGTAGGCACTATGTACCATTCAGAAGGATCTATGTGAGCTGCAGATTTAGATGAGTAGGATCTAGGTAGGCACAGGGTAGATCAGTGCTGCATCAATGAGTTTGGCATCAAGGACCACTCAAGTAGTAGAGATGGTTCGATCACTAGATCTCTAGGTAGTTGTGTTGCTAGATGGATCCTTGAGAGTGGAAGCAACGAATGACAAGGTCATCATAATTTCTTTGAATAACATCGGCCTCAACTTGGGCACACTCCCCAATGATTACCTTCACGCACTGCAGGAAAGTGTGACAACAGAGTTCTGGGCGCAGGAGCAGTGCGTGCTCAGCCTCATAAGTGAATATAGAGTGAACAATGAACAAATGTTCACTGATAAGTTAGAGGTGTTGCAGGAAAAATAGAACATTCAGGCATTGAGCACCCATCTGGTGGTTGTGCTGGCATAAGCATGTAGGACAGTGCCAGAATTGCATATCCTAGAGGAAGCACCATTGGAGGCGAAGATTAGAAAGATGGTTGCGGGCATGCACGACACCAAGGAAGAAGTGGCTAGAGTTTAGTTCAAGCTAAACACGAAGATAACAGAATTGGAGTTTAAGTCATAGCCTTTAACCTCGCTAGAGATAAGGGAACAACGTGAAGTGGCTGTGAGGGATGGATTCGTAATGGTGGATGCCACAGTGGTGGATTCCACCATGTTGTTTAAACAGGCTATGGAGGTAGGCACGACCATGTAGGAAGATCCCACCCTATAGGTCTTGAATACAAAAGTTCATAATCTCCAGCAATAGTATGATGAATTATGGGCAACGACACACAACATTGCTACAACACAACACCTTCCCAAGATGCAGGAGGCAAAGCAGCTGCTTACATAGGTGGAAGTAGTGCAGAAGAAAGAGGTTATTCTTAAGGCCAGATTGGGCCCTTGGTTAGATGAGGCCTACATCGTCTTCGCCAATATTAAGGAAAAATTGGTGAACTTGCAAAGTACGCAGAAGAAAATCAAGGAGGACAGTGCAGGCCCAGCCACAAAGCAACTAGTGGAATAGATCAAGAAGGAAGCCCTGCAGAGCACGACTGAGATAGTAGTTGCACAAGTGGAGCTGGGGGATCTTCACAATAAGATCTCTGTGCAAACCAAGTGACTCAAGGGTAAGTCATGATCTTTGTGTTGGGGGCCTATTGGAATGGGGTCTCCTTAGTCAATTTTTGGGGAAAAATCCCAAGTTTTGATGTATAAAATTTAAAGTCTATGCAAATTGTGGTCGTGGAGTGCGTATATATTTAAAGAGTCATAAAGGGTTTTATCCCTCTTTATGTAAGTTGAGTCATCTTTTTGAGGATCTACCCATGGTCTGTAGACCATGGGATTGTATAAATAGGTGTGTCTTAGGATTTCTATGGCAAGTAATGAAGTTTGTCTATGGGAGAAGTCTAGGGAGTTAACGCAGAAGAGTAGGAAGAAAGGCTCTATAGTTGTGTGTGTAGAGAACTAGATTAGAGTCTGCGACAGAGTGCGTGGACCCTTGCAGCTGAGTATGCAGGGAAGTCTTGAGTCCATAGGCTTGAACTTATTATCAATAAACAAGGTTATTATAGAAATTGTTGTGTTTTGTCTATTTACTTCTGTTCTGAATGAATGTGCTTTATGCTATGATGAATGATGGGTTTATGAAAAAAAATTGTATTGATGTGCAACTTTGCTTGATTTATATTGTTATATGAATGAAATTAATGTTAACTATTTATGCGAAGATTATCTTGTTGTATGTTGAAATTATCAAACACTTAATCCGATCTGACTAATTATTGGGTTAAGAGTAATCTTTGATTCACATAAGTAGTTGAATCACCTATTTAGGGTCCACGAAAGATAGTCCTATACCTTCGCAGAGGTCTAAAGGCTATGTAAGAGAGTTATATCGATAAGCCATAAAAGCTTATCGATATGTGCAAAGGAAGATTTAGGGCATAAAACAAAATCATGCTGATCTTTGAGTGTAGAAACTTGGTTCCAACACCCCTCGAATACTGCTTCGAGTGACACTTCATTCCACACTCCATGGGTTGATGCCGAAATGGCCAATAGTGTAGGGATTTTTTTGGTGCAACTAACTTTGAGCTTGGGTCAGGTCCCACTAAACTAACACACATCTTGTAAGGATGATACTGATGATGATCATAGTGCATATCTGAATCAGAATTAGAATCATACGTGCGTCTATCCCTTCTCCTCTTAGGAGTGTCCAACAATCTACCATCTTGGCTGGTGTCAGATCTATCAAACCTGTGTCTAGTACAAGACCTGCTGCCATATGCCCCATTAGTTTTTTCCTCCTGCTCATGATTGATCCGGATTGGTCCTTGTCGTTGCAAATCTTACAAACTCTAAAGTATGACTACATTTACCTCTACTAACTTTTCCTGTGACTACATAATCCTGTCATTATCTGCCTTACAACTCCTTATCTCTTCCTTTAAACTTCTCAATGTCACTGCTAAGTCGGAAGAGTTCCCAACACCATACTGCTCTTCGGATTCATAGGGAGATTCTCTATAGTCAACCATCTTGGTAGCCATTTGATATTTCTTCCTACAAGGCATAGTGTGTCAGATAAACCAATCACAATAAATCACGTACCTTAGCATAACTTGGGGAGGATACCTTGTCTGCAAGATTACCAAATCAGTGTGATACATGTATAACATAATCGTAACAACTTATAGACATACGTGAGTAAATGTATCAACTCATAAATATTACTATAACTAGGATCCAATCATCAATGCAAGGCCATGTCAACAATGCATGCTATGACCTCATGGATGATAGCAACCATTACTCCATTTTACACATTTACACATGAAACCAACAA
The DNA here is from genome assembly GCA_000404065.3 of Pinus taeda. Lineage (NCBI taxonomy): Eukaryota > Viridiplantae > Streptophyta > Pinopsida > Pinales > Pinaceae > Pinus > Pinus taeda. Next base: position 24,886 of record APFE030871588.1, read on the forward strand.
TATGCATAAGAGATTAAAAACCAACTACAAATACACATAATCGCATGTAGTTGAACATAATCAATCAGTTCTTATAATCAACCTACAAGACTAATGCATGTAATCAAAATATTCAAAAATGTAACCTAACATACAAGGATGTCAGTAGGTATCATGAACTCAACATGTAAGTGACATATAATCCATACACAATCAGTCACACACTCAATTCAAATATACTTCATGAAACCCATAACCAATTCTCCATGATAACCATACTACAACCCTCTTCCAACATCAAGCAATTGCAACAAGTATATAAGTGTAGGAGACACACATGAAATTGACATGCATGCATGACCAATAGACAACCCATCTAGATTGAGGGGTGAACCATGCTCTGATACAACTCTATAACACCCTCCTCCCCCATCTACCCAAGAAACTAGCCAACTAAGGGTAAACATGTGATGAGGGACCACTATGATATGATCTGATCTCCTAAGTCACATTAAGGAAGTAGAATCGATGGAAACACACCACACATACATCCAACGTAATCAACATAACAATCAAAAGACAAGTTAGCCACTTAGACAGCCTGCCCTAGGTCCCACTATTGTTTTATATCTCTTAGGCCATAGTTGCTCTCATGCTATGGGTAAGGGAGCGACCAAAAACCCAAAGTCGATCTCACAGACCTTCCTGCCAACAATTGACGACCAAAATTGTCAGTGATATGCTAAGTGACTCTGGGATTTGGGCCACTATTTTAGGCCCAGAGCTTAGGTGACTCCTCAAAACTGATCCATCTCTTGAATTCATTAAGTAATAGGGAAATGAAATTACTAAAGCAAATACTTGTGTAAGACCTTCACTAGATCCCTACTAGCTATGATAGGCATTTCTTCAAACATATCATCGACATGTAACCTATAAGTGTAAATATAGAGTTAAGTGTAGGGATCTCATGCTTATCTAAGAATCACTATGAATAATTGTTCCCTTATGCCATTTTCTACATTATAATATATTACATCATAGACACATTATCCATTCACATACAAGTAAAAACATTATGATATCCATACATAATTGTTGTCATAAAATGTGCATATAACCAACATAATAGGGACAGAAATACAATAAACATATCAGCCATCAAATCCATAAATATATCAGTACCTTTACACATGAAAATAAAGGGAAATTATTTCTCATTAATGAATGCACTAAACCAATTAGAGATGGGACTACCACGTTCCAAATGATAGTAGAATGGTTGAGCCAAATCTCTCTTCAGCTATTCACCCGCGTGCCATATTCCAAGCATGAATGTGGGATCTCATAGAACACATCAATCAAAATGCATACAGGGCTTCCAGAGGCCATCCACCTCAAGGTTAGACATCAAAAAACCATCATTAAATTGGTCTCCATCCAAGCCTTCCTAAGCTTCTAGAGTGTTTGTTCCAACCAAGGCTTCCAGGACTAGAAACTAAACCCACAACTATCATCGGGCTTCTATAGTGTTTTTCCAACCAAGGCTTCCAAGACTAGTAAATCAACCCACCAAGGGCTTCCAAAGCATTTTTCCTACCAAGGTTTTCAGGACTAGTAACTCAAACCAATATGTTATAGGGATTCTAAAGCGTTTGTCAAACCAGGGCTTCCAAAAGCTAATAACTCAACCCAAGCTAAGGAAACATGAGAAAAAACCAAAAACAAATAATGAAAGTAAATTTACAATCACCATTTCTTTCTAGGAAATATCAAGACCAGGCAATCCACTATCAATCTAGACAATCCTCCATTGTAACGACAGATCATGACCAAGAATCCACATGCATATGCCATGCATGTTGAAACTAGTGAAGAAATCATACATGAAATTCTTGATGTAGCTATTGATGTAAATTCCTTCTTGCATTTTCATACTCTTCCTTTTCCTTATTGCTCCAAGAATCCAATTATGTCACACCCTCCAAGAGTGCTCCAAGAAAACCCCAAGTATCCAAGAGTATGAGAGACAGAGAAAAATGAGAGAGCTCCAACACTGAACTGACAAAAGGTTACCAACTAATCCTCAGAAGCCTTTTTATGAATGGGACCTCTATTTTCTTCATTTTCCATTATTTTACTTCATTTTCCTCCTCACACACAACCCATGACCTTTCACCTCTTTTTTCTCTTAATTTCCATTACTATCATAACGAAAAGTGCCAAAATTCCCTTTAATGCCTTATCCATTTCATTTTCCAATTTGTTTATCCATGAACAACCAAATGAACACCCCCTAGGATGTCTTTCCCAACATTCAACTTGGAATAAGTGTCCCATTCATCCCTGGTTATTGTTTTTGACTTTTATTACATGGAATTCTCACCAGGGTTGTTACATTTTCAAGGAAAACAACCTTTAATGCTCTGTCATAGAAGGTCTGACCGAAATAGAGAGTCTATCAACACTCCTTGGAAATTATGTAGACTAAAATAAAGGTTCAGTGCCCTAGCCTAAAATACAGGTGAAACATATGGAAAGAAACTTAAATTTAGGAGGTTTCAAGATCCGTGTTTTGAAACCAAGATTTGTATATGACTAATGACCATTGTAAGACATCAAGGAAACCAAAATCCCTAAGGAAAATGAAGTACAATAGGTAAATTATTTGACACAATGGGATTTCCCTAGTATGGTTGCCAAATTTGTTTAAGGGATAATTTCACCTACAATAGTAGGTCACTTTAATCTCAACAACAATTTCCTAGATCTTTCCGAGACAATGTGTGTGAATGAAGAAGTGAGACAAAAGAAACTAGACAATCCCAAGCACTTTCAGATTCACAAGAAGAAGGTAGCAGACATACATTTTAACATTGGATCCTTGCCTCTATCTAATGAAGCCAACTCTAGGAAGATCTCCTCTAATACCTTTGCTCCTAGATCTCCTAGATCACCTGTAACACCCTCCTCCCACATTTACCCAAATTAACTGGTCCACTGGGGTAAACATGTGACAAGAGGCTACTATGATATGATTCAACTCCCCATGTATAGTTAAGGAAGTGGAACTAACAAAACACACCAATTTGACCTTCTACACATGCTACAGAATCCCCAAGATCCAACCAACCTCTCGAAGTGACCAAACCCTAAGGCAAATTAACATCTAACTAACATAGAGCCTCAGTATCTCCCATGACACAAGCATGCATGTGACTGGGACCCTCTAGTCGCTCTCATAGCAAGGGCATGTAATCAACTGGGGTCTTTTTCAGTTAGTTTTGAGTCTACAACCTTGGATTTTGTGTCACTTTTTTAGGGCCAGAACTTAGGCAACTCCCAAAAACTCCATGAAACTTCTAGAGATGAAATATAACATCATAAAATTGATACTAATGCAAATAATTGACTGGACCCCTACTAGCCATTACAATCATTTCCTCAAACATCTCACAAATATGCATTTTATAGGTCATAATAATAGATATGAGCATAGAGATATCATATTTATCTGAGATTCATAAAGAAGTATTGATGCTTATTGATGCCTCTAAAATCGTTGCATCAACATCAGGGAAAACCACCTGGTTCGAACCTTAGTGCAGCTCCTTTTCCGTTTGGTGTGGTGACTTTGGCTAGATGTAATGGGACCAATTTCCCAGTGATATATGAGTTGATGGGTGATTGGTTTATAATGTATAATGAAAGTGATAAGTGTTTTATTCTAAAATGAAAAAATATACAAATATAACTAATCTAACCTGGGTATCCTTTTAACAAGATTTTTTATTGTTTCTATCGAACAAACAACCATAAGGATGACTTATTCATAAAATAGAAATATGTATTCATATGATGATTACTTTGTTTAAGTAGTTAAACAAATTAATAATAAAAATATTATCACATTGATCATAATATATATCACTGACATATATATCCAAAAGATAACAATTCTAAAACATTAAAAAATGACAAGTTAAAGAATTGCTTTGAAAAACA
>APFE030871588.1:29282-114571 GCA_000404065.3 Pinus taeda
AGATAGATATAATAGAAATGTTGAGAAATGTTCATTCCATAGGGAAATAAGAAAAAAACAGATATGATAGTACCGTATGCATTTGAATTCTCCCGATGTAAGCAACATTCAGATTCTGCTTTCCTATTTGAGAACACCTTCAAAAGATGCCATAGTGCAAATCTTATAAAAGCCTCTTTGACAAAAATGCAGAACTTTGGTCCAGTTTTGGATTAAAAAAATTGGAAGTATAGTAGTGCAACTCCCAAGTCAAGTTTTAATACAAATTGTGCACCCTTTCTAAATACATAAAAGGGCCTTAAATACTATAAATAACAACAAACTATCAATAAAAATCGCTATGCATTGGTTTAACTATAAACATGTAAATATGGGATTCATCATGAAAATAGAAGTGTTGTGGCAGTTGAATGAACTCATTGTATCGACTTCTTTTCCTATGATTGCAGTTGATAGATTGCGAGCATAGGCTAGATTTCTGGAGGCTGACTCATCTTGGAGTGTATTTGAGTTGTATAGGTGGCATCAGAGAGTTCATTGATCATGCAGTTGATTGCATCTGAAATACATTTCATAGCCATCTGATGGCTATGTGGCTTGACAAGGAAAAACCAGAATGTTTCCCATGTCAAGCTTTGGATTCCTTCGATTAGTTTTTCCTTGTGCACCAGCTCCTGTTTCCAATGTTGTTCCAATGCTTTTGCTTTTGGGAGTTTACCAAGAGAGCAATCAGTGATCAAATTAGACATATGCAAACTGTTATTTATCAATTCGATCAACTCATTCATTGTAGTTCTGCATCTAGAGGTTGCACTCTTAGCTTTCATTAACTGGGACTCCCATTCAGAAAACATAATTTCCTTATGTGATTCTTGTATTTTGGGTAGGTCGGTAGACATCCCTTCTTTGGAATCTTGCCAAGATAGAAAATTGGTTAACCTTTCATCTACTTTGTCTAATTCAAGTCTAGCATCTACCGCCCTCTCAATCATTAATGTAGAGATATCGCATAAGGGGTTGGCCAATGATATTTTGTGACAAAGAATATTCAACTGTTGGGACAAAGCTTTGGTTTTTTTCCAAGGCTTCTATTCTAAATTTTCTTACCTATAGAAACTCTTATATCTATCTATCTACTCTTTCATTTGCATGATTTGATCTTTTTTTACTTTCTTTTCCTACTCACTTAACATCTGCATCCTACTCAACTCTTGAGACAACCGTTGTTGTTTATGGTGAGTCTTCTCATCAATTCTGTATTTTTCCAATTTCAGTTGCTCTTTTAATCACTCATTTTGCTACATGTGTTCTATTAACTGTTGTTCAAGTTGATTTATGTTTTCTTGTTGTTTTGTCGATTGTACCTCAAGCTGGGTAATTGTTTGATCCTTTTCTCTCATCAAATGGCTAACCTCTAAGGCTTTATCCATTGTCATTGCTATGTAAACTCCTACATACTGAGATAGCTTTGTTAAATACTCAGAGAGATTAACTTCTACTTTCCATACCACATTCATCATTTCTACCTGAGGAATTAAAATAGGACGTTGGCCAATTTTCCCTTTCTTTCTCTATCTTTTAACTATAGCCCTGTGCTTCGGACTGTAGAAGACATTGAGAGGTGGTATTTCTTAAATTTTGTAGTATTATCTCATCAGTAGGATTCTCGGGAATAATCTCTATGTTCTACTGAATTCTGGGTAGGTCACTCATTCCTTCCATCGGAACTATAATGACTTCTAGATTTTGCACTGTAGGCATCTTTGGTGTAGTGAGCACATGGGATTTATTGGATTATTGATGATTGAGTCAAACTGCTCCCATTCCTTGATGAACTTAGGATCAATATTGATATTTGTATCAAGGGGCTCACTAGTTCCTTCTTGTGTTGGCTCCCTTTCTGGAGTCTTTTCCTTTTTGGGAATCTTTTCAATAATTTTCTCTTCATCATGACCTTGTCGTTGCACCATAGAGGTAGTATTTAACAAGTCTAGAGGTAGTGTTTCCAATCTCTTTGTTCTGAACTTGTAAAATTGCTCTAGTCCCTTCACTCCCAATTTGATTTTCGCCAGTTGTTTAACTTGAGAAAATAACTTGGCTGAAGTAAACAAATCATCATAGCTATCCTTCTCATGTTCAAACTACGCAATTTTGGCCTGAGAAGAGACATTGTAGGCAACAATTTTGGGATCATACTGCCTTTTTGGGATGACTGCTAACTTCAACATTTTTGTTTTCTCGGCTTCCTTCTCTACATGTTTGAAGTCATGCAGAGTGAAAGCACCACATCAAAGGGGAAATGAAGGCCACATATTCTTTTTAGGCTCCTTTAGGTTCCTTGACATCCCTTCTACTGTTATCTGATATGCTAATTCTCTGGCAAGTAACTTATCAAGGATATATAAAGGAAGGACATGAGGGTCAGTAATGTTGGCATAAAGTCTAATGTAGGTGAACTTTTCTTCACCAAACCAACTACCAATTACAGTTAGGTCGATAGAGGCTTTCTCGTACAACCTAGGAGTGAGTTTATTGAATATGGAATAATACACTGGGAGGATGAAACCATGACAAATTCTATAAGGATCATTTTTGTAGTGGGCTTTCCACAGTTCTTTATGATAAATATGAATGGGGTTGGGGTCTTGCGGAATCCATTTCCATCTTAGAATGGGATATTCAGAATTGAAATAGATAGTTTCCATGATATAAGCACTCATATAAAATCGGGGTATTACCTGGGTATTCACAAACTTGTTTTTTCTATAATCTAGTATTTGGTTGACCATTTTGTCAGAAAAAATGGTTTCCCATTCTATGATATAGGAATTAATTACAACCTCCATTAATGGTACCATCTCTATAGAAAATTTAGTAGAATCATGACTCCGAAGAGTCTGCACATCATTGCACTAGCATAACAATAAGGAGATGTCGACGAATCTATGGAGTACATACCTGATGTTTCATGCTTGTGCTTGGTCGGAAAATGCCTCCATTGTCTGATATGGTTAGATTCAACGGCATTTTATTTGGTAAAACTCTCCAAAAATTCTTTGTTATAATGCTTCTCTGGTTCAGGATAATGGTACATTTGTTTAATATCTTCTGCTCTAAATGAACTTAACATTCTTCCATCAGACATGAAGAAAGTTTTGTCTGTGATATTGATGCTTTCAATAACCCATCTGACCAAGTCATTATAGGGTAAAACTTTGGTGTGGACCACTATTATATAAGGATATGAGCAGGCCAAATCCTTAAGAGTATTCTCTGACTTACTCGTGGAGTTTTTTGTAGCCTCTTCTTCAATCTCTTCCAGATCCTCGGCCTCCAGTAAATTGTAAATACTTTCCCAGTATGCCTTGCCTAGACTGAGGCAGATAGTATCAGATATCAAGGCCTTCTTCACTGGTTCTTCCTTGGCTACGATGGGGGCCTTTGGTTTCTTTGAATTCTTCGTCATTTTCTCTGGATTCATCAACTCATACTTGTTCTATAGAAGAAATAATAGAAAGTAACAAAGAAAAAAAAACTCGTTCAAAGCCAATGCAGAATAAAAGATTAATGGTAATTCAAGTGTGATAAGAAATATGAAATCATATATTACGATGGATAAGTCCTCGAAGGATTCAACCTTAACTATTCTATTAATGACTTCCGTAACTGCCAATCGTGATAATTAAATGTAATAATGATATGTTGCATCGCACATATGAGTGATAGTCCTTTAAAGCGGATCTCTTGGCTTTCCCGATCAGCGATTAGCAAAAATCACATATTGCAGATTGGGAGGTTTAAAGGTCAAGCTAAAATGTTACCGTAAGTAGCTGCAATTGCGATAAATGTGAGAGTTATTGTAAGAGGGCGAGATAATAAACAAATCATTTGCTTTTTTTTATTATTATTGATTTAAGGGTTAAACCCACAAATATACGTTTAACAATTTTTTATCGAAAAGTTCCCTTTTCCTTTATGAAATCGTATCGATGAGTTCCAAAGGGGCTCTAGTTATGTGTTTCATGGTATCTACAATGGTCGATTGCGATTGCATTATCACATTGGGAGTTTGGCATAGACCTTTGGAATGTTTCATTGCGAACTTGCGATTTGTGCTCTCTGATAGCATTATTGTATCAGAGATTTGCTAATGAGGACCTTTTAAGCTCATCCTTTAAATAAAGGATGTGGCATATTATTTTACACTTGTTTTACAAAAAGGTCTTGGTTGATATTTATATCAGATCGTACCTTTTCATAAGGAATTTCATGTGTAATGTGTTTAAATCAAAGCCTGCAATGATTATTGAATTATTGATTTAATCTGTCTTAAAAAAAGGGACCCATTTCTTATTAAAGTTTTGGATAAAAATTTTGAATTGGGGGGGTTGTTGTATAGCACAACAATTGGCGATTCACTTGGAGAAACAATTATCTCTGAGAAAGTAATGCGATATCTATAACTTTCTTAATTTGGAAACCATTGAGGATAAAAAAAACAATCTAAGAATAGTTAGATAAAGATTAACTATGAATATAATGAAAAGTTCTTCTGTAATTCCTTTTCCAATCTTAAAAATAAAAACATTCTGAGTTTATTCGAGCTTTGATTGGTTGGTATAGATAAAGCAGGGGGGCTTCTCCAACTTAGCTTTTAGGATTTCTCTGTTGTCACAGGTAGTGCCTCTGCTTCCAACAAACATTTATAGTCTTGACAGGTTACCTTTTAACCATTTAATCATTCATTGTCCCATCCATCTAAGAGTATAACGTTTGAGAGATAATTCAATAAGAAATGTTTACACATGTTTTTTCCTTTTTGCATTTTTTTTCCTTTTTATTTCTTTTAAAAGATAAAAATCCATTGTCCTGGTTTGGTGGCCAGCTGTTGACAATTCCATTCACTAGTTATAACTGAACTGAACATGCTGGCTTGTGATGAGACCCCTTGTCTTATGATTATAATCCATTATCTGTTTTGATATGCAATATTGGTAATGCCAATTTAATTAGTTCCCTATGATCATGGTAATCAGGCTCACGATGAGACCTCTTATCTTTTATATCAAACATATTTTAGAATTACATTCTAAAAAAATCACAAACTTCATGGATGGAGTGAACGACTTTCTCCTTAAGAGTGTATGGATGACAATTTAAGAGTTTTAGATGCTAAGTTTGGAAAAGTCTTTGCTTTTTACACATAACCTATCTTGGCTCTTTAAAACTTGAAATGATTTACGATATCTTCAAGGCTTGTGAAGGTTTACAAATTTAAAAGAGGTTTTCAAAGTTTTATTTTTATCTAACTTTTTAGAACTGTTTTCTTTTCCTTAAAGCCTTCCATCTATCGAAAGTAAGTATTTACACTATTTCCTTAAATAAATTTCAAATAGTAAAAGGTCAATGGAAAACTATCTACAACCTTATTCCCTAAACATAAAAATTCAACCAAACAAAACTGCACATTGAATATTTACAAGAAAGAAGGGGTTACCTCCTTAAGTAAAGAATTTTTCAAGATAAGCCCATTAACAAGAAGAGAATCTCTCTTTCCTAATAAGTCTTGTAATATGAACATTGATGAGCCTATATTCTCAATGATTTGAAACGGTCCAAGCCACATCTTTTGAAATTTAGTATGTTTTCCTTTATCTTCTTGCGATTTGTCCCATTTCAAAACACGATCACCAATTTGTAAAAATTTTGGGCTAGTAGAATTTGTATCAAAAGAAGATTTAATAATTTGTTGATGTTTTTCATGTGTAATTCTGGCTTTTTCCCTTTCTTCTTCTAATTTAAGGATTTGATCATATCTTAATTGAATGGAAGAGGAGGGATTTTCTTCAATAAATTGCACTAGGGCTATTGGGAATGCTAAGTTTGTTGGTATCACGACTTTTTTCCCATGCACTAAGTTGAATGGAGAAGTACCTAATGCGGCCTTCTGTGTTATGTGGTCTACCCATAATGCAAATATCAAAGACTTGTTCCAATTCTTTTGATTTTGGTCAACAGTTCTCTTAATAATCTTGATAAGATTCTTGTTAGTTGATTCTGTTAAACCATTACCCTAGGGATAGTAGTTTGCATAATATTTCAATTTAAATCCTCTCTTAATAGCAAATTCAAGTATGGTATTTCTAGAAAAATAAAACGCATTATCAAAAATAAGAGCATTAGGTACGCCAAACCTGGTAATGATAAATTGATCGATGAATTCAATGATTGCATCAAAGTTGGCTACCTTAAAAGGAATTGCTTCAACCCACTTTGTGAAGTAATTGGTGGCTATAAGGATATACCTGTGCTGCTTGGAAGAATGTGGAACAATCTCTCCTATGATATCCAGTCCCCATTGTTATGATGTTGTTCAGTGTTGACTGGTTGCAAAGGAAAGGTTGGATTCCTTTTTGTTCCACTTGAAGTTTGACATGTTCTGCATTTCCTTACATATTCATGGGCGTCTTTGAATAAAGTGGGCCAATAATAACCAACATGTATTATCTTGTGAGCTGTTGTATCACCTCCACAATGTCCACCTGCTAGACCATCATGTAATTCCTTCAACACCTTATGTGCTTCAGTTTCTTCAAGGAATCTTAACAAAACCAAATCATAATTCCTTCTAAATAACACATCATCAATGATTTCAAAGTGCTTTTCTTTCAACATCAAGGCACATTTGTTTTTGTAAGAAAGATTAGGAGGAGAATATCCACTTTTTAAATAAAAGACCAGATCTGCATATTGAGATTCAAAGTTCATGATACGTATCTCATTTATTTTCTAAGCATTGTCTGAATCTTCACGTTCTAAAATGTTAGAAGCTCCTTCTAACAATTTGCAAAAACCTTAACCCTTACAATTTTCTCTAGTTTGATATCTAAATCATATTCTTGTAATGTTGTAACCCTGTTGGCTCTCTTCTCTCCTACTTCCCTTTGGACTAGTAATTGTCTCACTACAGAGAATGGGACTATTACTTTTGTATGGGTTTTTAGGAGGAAAGGTCTAATGTGTTCAATAGATTTGAAAAAAGTGAAAGCTTGTTTTTCTACTTTAGAATAATTAAGTTGAGCACGTTGTAGATTAGAACTAAAAAAGGATATGGGTGCTTCAACTTGCTGACCATTGATTTGTGTCAACACTACTGCATAGGAAGTTGTGGATGCTAAAGTATACAAAATAAAATGATTAGAAAAATTTGGGGTATTCAATGCAGAAGCATTAATAATTGCTTGTTTGATTGAATCAAAGGCTTCATTTTTGTTATGCCCCCATTTGAACACTGAATTATTCTTAATCATGGTTTGTAATGGTAAAACAATTTGCGAAAAATCAGGAACAAATCTTTTTACAAAATTTATTTGGCCTAAAAATGATTGCATTGATTTTTTATTGTGTGGCAAAGGAATATCATAAATCTCCTTGATTCTTTCTAGATCAATATAAATTCCATCTTTAGATACGATAAACCCTAAAAGCTTCTCTTGATCAAGAGTGAAGAATGATTTCTTGGGATTTAATGAAATCCCATTCCTTTTACAGCGTTCAAAGATTTGTTTCAAATCATGTACATGATTCACTCTTTTCTTTGAGAAGACAGTTATGTCATCTACATAGACAACAATTGACTTATTAATCAAACCCTTGAATGCTATATCCATTGCTCTTTGAAAGGTAGCTACAACATTAATCAAACTGAAAGGCATTTGCTGGTAGGCATATGTTCCCCATTTGGTTATGAAGGTAGAATTTAGCCTGTCATTTGGATGCACCAATATTTGGTTATATCTAGGAAAACCATCTAGAAAAGACATTAGTTCGGAACCAGCAATTGGATGAAGAGTCTGTTCCATTGTTGGCAGAGGGAAAATATCCTTTTGGCTTGCCTTATTAAGATTTTTGAAATCAATGCAGATCCTAATATCATCGTTTTTCTTTCTAACAGGTACTAAGTTAGAAACCCATTTTGAATATCTGACTGGGAAAAATATCTTAGATTTCAAGAGTTTATTCAACTCTACTTTGATCTGACTTTCTATATTAGGATGTATTTTCCTCAATTTTTGTTGCATACGCTTCTCCTCAAATATCATTGGAATTGTGTACTGTATGATAGAAGTATCATACGTTTTTAAATTCCAAGTGAAAACATTTTTATATTTACTCAACAATCTGATAAAGGTGAATCTTTCTTCTGAAGTAAGCCCTAGTCCTAGATTAATATTTTGCATTTTGGTCTCAGTGCCAATATTTATTAATTCAAACCTCAAAATAGAACTTTGAAGTTTTGAATTAGTGAATTTTTAAACCTATCCTTGATATCATAAAGATCTTCAAGTTTGACCACAGATTTAGGTATGGAATTCTCCTCTTCTCTTTGCTTTATTTGAAGATTGTGATCATTCTCACCAATAATTTGGTCATCATAGGATTTCTTAGAAGTTAATAAATTCAAAATGTCTTCGTCATGATTAAATACCAGCCAGTTGGTGAAATTGTTTGGAACAGATGGTCTAAAAATCAATTTGACTAAAAACCTATTAGGGTTGTAATCCTCCAATGGAAGGAGCTTTGAATCGACATTGGCTAATAATCAGCTGCTGCATTCTGAGATCTAGGAATGGGAGAAATATTAAATGATAGAAAATGAGATATAAGGTGTTGAACAAAAGATTGATAATGCTGGAAATGTCCACAAAGGCAATGAATAGTATTTCTTACTTGTTTGATGACAATCTCAGAATCACCAAATACTTTTAGATATTGAATTTTTAGGCCTATCGCTTTATACAACCCTTGAATAAATGCCTCATATTTAGCAGTATTATTTGTACATTCAAATTCCAGCCTGCATGAGAGCATAGTTTTTCCCCCTCATGACTAACTAAAATACATCCTACTCCTGCACCATCATAGGATTTTGACCCATCAAAATATAAAGACCAAAATACAGGCTTATCTACAGTTTTATTTACAATTTCTTCAGTAATAGTAACACACCTAGATGTATCTATATGAGAAAAGTTTTATATTTGTGATGTGAAGTTATTAACTGAAAAAGGTGATGATTGAGCATTAAAATTACCAAAGAAAGATTCGACTGTGTAATTTCCGAGAATATTATTATTGAACGCTATGGGTTGATTTTCTTGTTCAAACTCTGTTACAGTATGAGTCATGTGCTTCTGTCGATCGATCTTAATTTGATTTGGTTTTCCTTTATAGGAGAGTCACATATGAGACCAATCAGTAGAGATGTAACCATGGAGTTTCTCAAACCAATCCCTGCTTAAAATTAACCCATAAAACTCATGGATGTCAACAATCAATATATCAATTCTTTGGATTACTCTAGGATCTATTGATAACCTAATAGTGACTAAATTGATCTCTCCTAAAACTTAAACCTTAGTTCGATCCAACTGAACATTATTCACTATAGATTTTTGGAGCTTGATGTTCAATTTTGAGCAAACCGAGGCTGGAATAATGTTTGATGAAGCCCCTGAATCTATTATGCATTTATGCATATTTCTATTGTAGATTTCATAGGTCAAGAGAAAAGGAGTATGAGAATTAGATCTATCTTCGATCAAAACAACATCAATAGCATCTACTCTATCTTATGGTGGCTTACCTATTCCTTTTGTCACCTTAGACAGTACAACATTTGGAAGAGGAGAAGAAGGTATGGCATTGAACTCTTTGAGCAACAATTTCTATTGATGTTTGAGCTTTCTAAGCTCAAACAAAGAGATATTCACTCTAGTCTCCTTCATGTCTTCTATAATGTTGTAATCCATAGAGTCAGAAACTACTAATGTCTTGGATGATGAGGGTAGATTGAAAGATGATGGTTGATTTTGAGTAGGCAACACTATAGATTTCTTCATGGGAGCCTTCTCTTTGGCAGTAGGGCTTGCATTTTTCTTCTTTTGAGTTAGTTGAATAGGCTCTACAGCGACTTTACTTCTGGTACTTACTAGGAGAACTTCTTGTTTGCTTTCAGTATTATAATTGGGCAAAATGAAGTCCGACATACCATGACATTCAACTACCTCATCTTCTTCTACTTCCTCAGATGACAAGACTATGTCTTCATACTCATCATTATCTAGATCTGATTCTGCATTAGATATGGCATTAGGTGGTTTAGATTCAGCCTTTTTGAAGATCCTAAATGGCTTTTTTAGTGGAGGTTTTAGCTACCTGTTTCTTTATCTCTATCATTTCATTAGACATAGTCTTTAAAACCTTTTGCAAACCCTCCATATCATATGGATCTTTATCCACTTTCTTCTTTGAATCATCTTTATTCTTCTTTGAATCATCTTTAAAAGTAACTTTTTTGGACTTTAACTCCTCAAAAGAGATTTTTTTTTCTAAAGTGATAATATGTTTCTCAAAAACGATCTCTTCTTTCATATTCTCTGCTAGGGTGGGCTTTGTAGCTCTATCAACAAAGAATTCTATATTCGAAGGTAAGGCAAAAATGTACCATTTGCTTCAAACCTCTTCACTGGGCTTAGACATAGCAAGAATTTTATTTAAGAGCTTATTAAATCACGATTTGAAATCTTTAATAGGTTCTTTCGATTCAGTTTTAAGATTTGAGAGATCATCGATTAATGTCGTTGTGGACCTATCATCTCCAAACTTAGTTAAAAAATACTCTTGGAAAGCATTCCAACTAGTAATGGATCTTCCTGGTAAACAAAAATAAAATGATCCAACTGCTCCTTGTAACATATATGGGAAAAGCCTCACACCGATATCTTCTTCAGTCACTCCATTTAGATTTATTGACAACATAAAGTTGTTTATATGTTCTTCTACTAGTATGCCGATATCTGAATTAAAATTTGGCAACCACTTTTCAGGGTGGGCCGGTAACTGACTTAAGGGTGCAGGCATTGCGACTACCCCTGGATTTTTCCATGGCCTAGGTTGTGGTTGATTGTGTGCCATTGTTGCACTAATAGTAGAAGAAAGTGAGGATGTAGTTACAAGTGGCTGGGAAGAGGATGTCAGAGTACCTATACCCTGTTGGACAATGATATGAAGTTGGGGAGTGGATGGTTGACTTTGCAATGGATTGGATGAAATGGATGATGATGATGAAAGAGTCTCATTGTTAGACTCTTGAGATGTCTTCCTAGCTCTTTTCCTCTTAGGAAGAGGAAATTATGTTGGTTCAATACCAAGCTTTTCACTTTGTAATTTTGTAAGATGATGAGAAGGAATGTATTGGGAAGTCACACTATCTTAAGATAACTCAAACTTTTCTTACGATATTGAAAACCCTTGAAGTTTATGAACTAAAGACTGAACTTCAGGGGGCTCAAGAGTGGATTTGTCTGATATGTTTAAGTTTTCAGTAGCGATTGTTGTCTTTTCAACTTCTCGCTTGAAAATTGGGGATTTAGAATGTGAGGGATAAGTTGGAGGAGATGGTGAGGGAGATTTACTCTCAAAATGTGCTATGGATTTGGCTTTTTTGCCATTCATAGTTCATTCCCTTCTTCCAGTGCCAAAAGCGTTGATGCCTCTAAAATTTTTACATCAACATCGAGGAAAAGCACCGGATCTAGACCTCAGTGCAGCTCTTGGAGTGTAGCTGAGTTGTATAGGTGGCATTGGAGAGTTAGGTGATCATGCAGTTGATTGCATCGGAATGACATTTCATGGCCATCTACTGACTATGTAGCTTGACAAGGAAAAACTAGAATGTTTCCCATGTCAAGCTTTGGATTCCTCCGGTCAGTTTTTCCCTGTGCGCCAACTCTTGTTTCCATTGTTGTTCCAACACTTTTGCTTTTGGGAGTTTACCATGAGAGAAATCAGTGATCAAATTAGACATATGCAAACTACTATTTATCAATTCGATCAACCCATTCATTACAATTCTACATCTAGAGGTTTCTCTCTTAGCTTTCATTAACTAGGACTCCCATTCAGAAAATAGGATTTCATTATGTGATTCTTGTATTCTGGGTAGCTTGGCAGCCATTTCTTCTTTGGAATCTTGCCAAGATAGAAAATTGGTTAACATTTCATCTGCTTTATCTAATTCAAGTTTGGCATCTACTGCCCTCTCAATCATTGATGTAGAGATATCGCATAAGGGGTTGGCCAATGATATATTGTGACAAAGAATATTCAACTATGGGGACAAATCTTTGGCTATTTTCAAGGCTTCTATTCTGAATTTGCTTACTTGTGGATAGCTCTTATATCTATCTATCTTCTCTTTCGTTTCTGCAATTTGATCTTCTTTTACTTTCTTTTCCTACTCACTTAACATCTATAGCCTCCTCAACTCCTAAGACAACTCCTATTGTTTATGGAGAGTCTTCTCATCAATTCTCTGTTTTTCCAATTTCAGTTGCTCTTTTAATCGCTCATTTTGCTGCATGTGTTCTATTAACTTTTGTTCAAGATGATTTATCCTTTTTTGTTGTTGTGCTGATTGTACCTCAAACTGGGTAATTGTCTGATCCTTTTCTCTTATAAAGTGGCTAACTTATGAGGCTTTATCCATTTTCGTCGTTGTGTAAGCTCTTGCATACTGAGATAGCTTTGTTAAATCCTTGGAGGGATTAACTTCTGATTTCCATACCACGTT
Source organism: Pinus taeda (assembly GCA_000404065.3). NCBI lineage: Eukaryota > Viridiplantae > Streptophyta > Pinopsida > Pinales > Pinaceae > Pinus > Pinus taeda. The sequence continues at coordinate 41,917 of APFE030871588.1, forward strand.
CATCATTTCTACCTGAGGAGTTAAAAGACGAATTTGATCAATTTTCCTCTTCTTTCTCTATCTTTTAACTACAGCCCTATGCTTCAAACTATAGAAGACATTGAGAGGTGGTATTTATTCAATTTGTAGTATTATCTCATCAGTAGTATTCTCAAGAATAATCTCTATGTTTTTCTGAATTCTAGGTAGGCCGCTTATTCCTTCCATCAGAACTGTAATGAATTCTAGATTTTGCAATGTAGGCATCTTTGGTGTAGTGAGCTCATGGGATTTATCAGGATTATTGATGATTGAGTCTAACTGCTCCCATTCCTTAATTAATTTAGGATCAATATTGATATTTATATCAAGGGGTTCACAGGTTCCTTCTTGTGTTGGCTCCCTTTTTGGAGTCTTTTCCTTTTTAGGAGTCTTTTCAATAATTTTCTCTTCATTGTGACCTTGTGGTTGCACCATAGAGGTAGTATTTAACAAGTCCATAGGTAGTGTTTCTAATCTCTGTGTCATGAACTTGTAAAATTCCTCTAGTCCCTCTACTCCCAATTTGATTTTCACTAGTTATTTAACTTGAGAAAATAACTCAGCTGAAGCAAACATATCATCATAGCTATCCTTCTCATTTTCAAACTTGGCAATTTTGGCCTGAGAAGTGACATTGTAGGCAACAATTTTGGGATCATACTACCTTTTCGGGATGACTGTTAACTTTTACATTTTTATTTTCTTGGCTTCCTTCTCTGCATGTTTGAAGTCGTGTAGAGTGAAAGCACCACATTGGTGGGGAAATAAAAACCACATATGATTTTTAGACTCCTTTAGGTTCCTTGACATCCCTTCTACTGTTATCTGATATGCTAATTCTCTGGCAAGTAACTTATCAGGGATGTATAAAGGAAGGACATGAGGATCAGTAGTGCTACTATAAAGTTTGATGTAGGTGAAATTTTCTTCACCAAACCAACTACCAATTGTAGTTAGGTTGACAAAGGCTTCCTTGGACAACCTAGGAGCGCATTTATTGAATATGGAATAATACACAAGGAGGATGAAACCATGACAAATTCTATAAAGATGATTTTTGTAGTGGGCTTTCCATAGTTCTTTATGATAAATATGAATGGGTTGGGGTTCTGCAGAGTCCATTTCCATCCTAGAATGGGATATTTGTAATTAAAACAAATAATGTCCATGATATAAGCACTCATTTAAAATGGGGATATTACGCGGGTAGTCACGAATCTGTTTTTCCTATAATCTAGTATTTGGTTGGCCATTTTGTCAGACAAAATGGTCACTCAATCCATAATATAGGAATTAATTGTAGCCTCCATTAATAGTACCATATCTATAGAAAATTTAGTAAAATCATGAACTCCGAAGAGTCTGCACATCATTGCACTAGCATAACAATAAGGAGATGCCAATGAATCTACAGAGTACATACCTGATGTTTCATGCCTGTGCTTGGTCGAAAAATTCCTTCATTGTCTGATAGGGTTAGATTCGATGGTATTTTCCTTGGAAAAAGCCTCCAAAAATGTTTTTTTATAACGCTTCTCCGGTTTAGGCAAATGGTACATTCATTTAATATCTTCTGCTCTGAACGACCTGAACATTCTTCCATTAGACATGAAGAAAGTTTTGTCTGTGATATTGATGCTTTCAATAACCCATCTGACCAAGCCATTATAGGGTAAAACTTTGGTGCGGGCCGCTATTATATAAGGATATGAGCAGGCCAAATCCTTAAGAGTATTCTCGAACTTACTCGTGGAGTCTGTTGTTGCCTCTTCTTCAATATCTTTCAACTCCTTGGGCTCCAGTAAATTGTAAATGCTTTCCTAGAATGCCTTTCCTAGACCGAGGTAGGTAGTATCAGATATCAAGACCTTCTTTACTGGTTCTTCCTTGGCTACAATGGGGGCCTTTGATTTCTTTGAATTCTTCATCATTTTCTCTAGATTCATAAATTTAGACTTTCTCTATAGAGGAACAATAGAACGTAACAGAGAAAAAAAACCCATTCAAAGCCAACATAGAATAAAAGATTAATGGTAATTCAAGTGTGATAAGAAATATGAAATCATATATTACCATGGATGAAATCCTTGAAGGATTCAACCTTAACTATTCTATTAATGATTTTCGTAACTAATAATCATGATAACTAAATGTAATAATGATATGTCACATCGCACATATTCCTTTAAAATGAATCTTTTGGATTTCCCGATCAGTGATTAGCAAAAATTGCATATCGCAGATCGGGAGGTTGAAAGGTCAAGCCAAGATGTTACCATAAGTAGCTCTAATTGCGATAAAGGTGAGAGTTATTGTAAGAGGGTGAGATAATCAACAAAACATTTGTTTTTTGTTTATTATTGATTTAAGGGTTAAACCTGCAAATATACGTTCAACAAATTTTTATCAAAAAGTGCATTTTTCCTTTATGAAATCGCATCGGCGAGTTCCAAAGGGGCTCTAGTTATGTGTTTCATGGTATCTGTGATGGCCGATTGCAATTGCATTATCGCATCGGGAGCTTTGCATATACCTTTGGAATGTTTCATTGCCAACTTGCTATTTGCGCTCTCCGATAACATTATTGCATCAGAGATTTGGTAATGAGGACCTTTTAAGCTCATCCTTTAAATATAGGATGCAACATATTATTTTACACTTGTTTTACAAAAGGGTCTTCGTTGATATTTATATCAGATTGGACCTTTTTATAAGGAATTTCATGTGTAATGTGTTTAAATCAAAGCTTGTGATGATTATTGAACTATTTATTTAAACCAAGTCTTAAAAAAAAGGGACCCATTTCTTATTAAAGTTTTGGATAAAAATTTTGAAATGGGGGGTTGTTGTATAGCACAACAATGCCTTATCGCATTAGCTGCATTATCATATTTTAGGTCATATATTCATTGTTCATTCATTTATCAACCAAAATATGATCAAAGCCATACATTATCACTATCATAAAATATACTCATAACCAACATATAAATAACAGAAATAATAAGGATACACCAACCATAAAATCCACATATAAACCAATATATTTACACATGAAATAACAAGGAGAATGAACTCTTATTAATGAATGCATAAGCCAACTAGGTATGGGACTTCCATGAACCACTTGAACATATATTGGATGAACCAAATCTTTCTTTCAACCAATCACCCTCGTGCCATATTCCAAGCATAAAAGTGGGACTCCTAACCAAAACTCAACTAGGGCTTCCCAAGGCTACATCACCTCAACCTCATCAATAAAGATAGGCTTTACTGCAATCTACACCAGCTCACTAGGCCCTAACAAAGTATGGATTCCACCATATTTTCTCCACCTAAACCATGAGGAATTTATTGTCTCCTAGTCTCTAAGATTTACCGCAATCCGCAGTCTGATTCAGGGATCACTAGGCCATAATCGAGACTCCACTCTCCAAGATTTATCATATATCCTGACATTCACGAGCCAAGGATTCCTAGGCCTGATTGAGGGCACCCACCTCTAGTATTTACCATATATCCCACCATTCACAGGTCGAGGATTCATAGGCCTACTGAGGCAACAAAAAATATGGCTTTACTGAAACCCAGAGTCCAGTTTAGGGGCTACTAGGCCAAGGATTTACAAAAATACACAGTCTATTTCAAGGATCTCTAGGACATGTGTTCTTTCTTTTAGAGACCCACCTCACTTAGTTTTGAATCCATTTAGCAATCCATCTCACCCAAAACATGAGAACACCATCACATCATGTCTATCCGAAAATGGCAAGGCTAGGCTAAAAAACATTGTCACACCTGAAAAAACCCATGCCCATGATAGAAAGAGAACCAAGAATACACATGCATAACAATGTATGTTAAATATAGAAAGGAAATCACACATGTAAATTGATTCCTACAAATAATCCCATTGTAGCTTCTTGAACCTACTCTTCCTTGCTTGATCTTTTCTTCCTCTTGCCTTCTTTTCTCTTCTTAATCCAATGCTGAACTGCTCAAAGAAATCTCTAAGTGTCCAAGAGTGTGACAGAGAGAAAGAGAGCTCCAAAGCTAAACTAACAAAAGGTACCAACTCAGACTCATAATCACTTTTATTAATGAGGTCTCTATTTTCTTCATTTTCCATTATTTTTCTCATCACATGCAACCTATGACCTTTCACCTTCCTTTTCTCATAATTCATATTATTTTAATAAATAAAATTCCAAATAATGCCTCATTCCTTTCCAAATCCTTTTCCATTTCCTTGGCCAATTTCCTTACCCATAATAAACCAAATGAACACCTGCTAGGATGTTTTACTCAACATTCAGCTTGGAATAAGTGTCCCATAACCATGGTTATTATTTTTCCTTTATTAACTTTTATTACATGGAATTTTCACCAGGGTTGTTACATAATCTTCCCCCTTTGGGGAACATCATCCTCAATGTACAATGACACCTAAAACCAACAAGACTATTGTAAGAAAAACGTACTACCCATGGAGCTTTATAACGTAGCTCATTGTGGTATTTATGATGATCAACCTATTGAAAAGAAAACCAACGACAACCATAATGACTTGACACCCACACTACTTATTTGAGCTTTATAACACAAATCATGGCAGTATTTATATCCATATACATATGTACATAAACCAAAACATCACACCAAAAAATTTCTCAATTAGTGAAATAAGGAAGGATACATAGCCTGCATCTGATCCACCATCTCCCATGTAGCTTCAGTGGGCCCAAATTGCTTCCACTAAACTTTAACCTACTTGATTGCTTAGTTTTGGAGCATGAGAATCTTTCTCTACAATATACACTAAGGTTTTGGTTACAATTCTCCATCTGGATCCACTTGCAATATAGACAAGTCAATCACATGATCAACATCTTTAGCATACTTCTTAAACAATGACATGTGGAAAACATCATGGACTTTCAGTGACGGAGGCAGTGAAAGTCAATAGGCTACTGGTATAATCCTTCAATAATATTGAAAGGTCCACAAAATGGAGGTGTCATATTGGCACAAGATCCAATCTGTAAGGAGCTCTTCTTTGGCTTGATGTGAAAATACACTTGTTCCCCAATCTGAAACTCCCTAAACAACCTTATTTGATCTGCATAAATTTTTTGTCTATCTCCTTTTGTCTTTAGATTCTTCTTGATTACTTGCATTTATTATTCCATCTCTGCCAACATATCTGGTCCAATCAACACCCCATTCACTGGATCATTCTAATTGATGGTAGTATCATAAATCTGCCCATACAATGCCTCAAATAGACTCATCCTCAAAGATTAATGATACCCATTGTTGTAAGAAATCTCCACCAATGAAATATACTCTAACCACTTTCGTTGTTGGTGCATCACATACATCCTCAACATGTCCTCTAATGTCCTATTGACCCTCTCTATTTGTCCACCTATCTTTGGATGATAAGTTGTAATGAAGGCCAACTCTATCCCTAAACCTATAGACAAGTCCTTCCAAAACTTGGAAGTGAACTTAGCATCCCTGCTCGACACAATATTCTTCGGAACACCATGTAGTCTCACTACATCTCTTATGAAGACTTGTGCTTCATCACTAGATGAATAAGTAGAGTTCATTGTAATGAAGTGCACTAACTTTGTCAACATGTCCACTACAACCATAATGGAATCATGTTGTTGGATTTCCTTGACAAACTTGTGATGAAATCCATGGAAATTACCTCCCACTACCCCTATGGAATCACAATCGACTGTAATAATCCACCTAGATGCTAACATTCTGCTTGAGCCTATTGAAAATATAAGCATCTAGCCACAAACGCTACCACATCCTTTGTTAGATTCGGCCAATAATAAAACTTCTTAACCGCTATCAATGTATTTTGATACCCTGGGTGACCTAAATTCAGTTTCGCATGAAACTCTCTCAGGATATTCTTCTTGATATCACTACTTCTTGGCACAGATATCTTGTCCCTAAATCTAACCAAGCCATGTGATATAAGATGATAGTCTACATCTTGACTACCTATACCCTGCTATAATTTGTGCATAAGCTCCATGTGCTTGTCATCCTACTAACCGGCTTGTAATATTTGATCCTATAAGTCTTTCCCATAAGAAATCATAGATTTTATATGATTCACCTGTATCTACCTCCTAAGAGCATATGTAACCTTGTTCTCCTTACCCTTGATGTACCTGATCTCAAATTTGAACTCATTGATTGTGACCAACCATCTAGCTTGTCTAGCATTCAGATTTGGTTGGTCAAATAGATACCTCAATCCACTGTGATTGCTCATCAATATGAACCACCTACCAAAAAGATAGTGTCTCTGTAGCTTCAAAGCATGGATGATCGCTGCCAACTGAAGATCATGTGTCAGATAGTTTTTCTCATGTTCATTTAGTTTTTGTGACCAATCACATACTACCTCTCATTCTTGCATAACGACTCCACCAAGTCCTCTCTTGCAAGTATTTTTGCACACCACAAATTCTTTGTCTGGATATGCAATGTTTAACACTAGACCATTTGTCAACAACTGCTTCAACTATTAAAAAATTGCTACAGATTCCTCTTTCCATTCAAATTTCTTACCTTTCATTTGCAATGACGTAATAGGATATGCAATGTGAGAGAAATTTCTGATGAACCTCCTATAATAACCTGCTAGACCCATATATGATCTTACCTGATCTACATTTTTAGGAGCTACCCATTCCATGATAGTTCTTATCTTCTCTGGATCCACTCCTATACGTTCCTTGGAAACAATATGTCCCAATTAATATACATATGTCTAAAAGAAATTTCATTTGCTAAGCTTGGCATACAACTAACTATCTCTTAGAAATATCAACATTGTTGCTAAATTCTCGACATGTTATTCCTCATTCATATAATATATCAAGATGTCATCAATGAATACAATAAAAAACCTATCCAGATAAGGACACAACAAACTTTTCTTCAAGCACATGAAAGTAGTTGTAGCATTAGTCAAACCAAATTGAACTACAACAAACTCATAATGCCCATACCTAGTTTGGAAAGTTGCCTTGTGTATGTCCTCTTCCTTGATGTGTACCTGATGATATCTAGATCTCAAATCGACATTTGAGAGAATTTCTTCTCCCTCAACTAATCAAACAAGTCATCAATCCTTGGAAACATATATCTATTCTTGATGGTCATCTTGTTCAATTGTCTATAATCGATGCATAACCTAAGAGTACCATCCTTCATGTTCACAAACAATACTGGTGCACCCCATGGTGGTACACTTGGCCTAATGTATCCCATATCAAGCATTTCCTTCAATTGTAACTTCAATTTTAATAACTATGGTGTGCTCATTATGTACGGTGCCTTCGATGTTGGTGATTCCCCTGGTACTAACTTAATAGAAAAGTCTACTTCCTTATGAGGTGGCACTCTGAAATATCTGTGAGAAATAAATCTTGAAACTATTGTAAGATCAGGAACCTGATTAATACCTCCACATCCTCAACATCCTTAACTTTATCACTAAAAATAACACACACCCTTTTCCATGACTATTCTTTGCCTTCATAGTTGTCACCATCCTAACTAATTTTTCTTTCTTCTTACCTTACAAGATTCTTTGTTCTCCATTGTCATCCAAGCACTCAATGGCTTTGTCATAACAATCCACTTTAGTCCTATGAGGATACAACTAGTCCATACACAACAACGTATTGTATGATCCCAATGGAAATATATTCAAATGCGAATATGTAGGCATAGCATTCAACTCAAAAGCACAAGCTCTTACACAATGATGAATTCTCTTCTTTGTACCTATAGCCAACTACACTAAACAAGATTCTACATGTAATTATTTATTCAAACCACACTTATCCACCAAGTTAGGGTAACATAACAATAATTATATTCAGGGTCAGTAAAAATAGAGAAAAAATTAATCACAAAGTTTATCGTCTATGTCAATGATAGTTGTATGGTGATTTTCCTTCCTGTTATCCATTGTTGCATAAATACGAGGAATTCTCTGCCCAACATCCCCAATAGTTATTGCCTCCTATGAATTATAGATGTGAGGCCTACCACCCTAATTCTATGGAAAATACCTCCTAATATGCTCCTTACCACATGTCCAATACTGCAAAATTCCTATAGCATCACCTTTATTCTACTTATGTGACCCATGTCCCTATCTAGCTACATTGGACTTCTTGTATGGTGCAACATTCTCTTTTTCTTCTAAATTTTGAGGCCTTATTCTTTTTGAGTGCCATTTACCTTTACCTTTATCTTTTCCTTTCCATTCTTGTTGAGATTCACTCTTACACTTTGACTGCTCGTAATGGTGTGTCAACTTCCCAATAACTTCCTCAAGTGGTCGAGGCTCATCATATTCAAGCTAGTCTCTAAAAGCTAATGGAAATCCACTAAAAATTCTCTGAACTTTAGCCTTTTCATTGTTAATATATGGTTCATACCTCAAAAGCTCCAAGAACTTGGTCATATACTCCTCATTTGTCATTGATCCCATTTTGAGCTCATATAGTTTCTTGGATTTGTTGTTGTAGTACCTTTATGGAAATTATTTCTTCCTAAAAAGTCTCTTGAATTCATGCTAACTCAACTTTTTTGTCCTAATGTCTCTGACCCACTTTACATCTACCCACCATATGTTTTCTTTACCTTTGAGGCTAAAGATTGCTACTGTGACCTTCATGTTCTCTATCTACTCATGTAGTTCAAAGAGCTTCTTCATCCAAATTAACCAAGCCTCTACATCCTTCGGCTTCTTCAAATATCCATCAAAATTAGGTGGCTTAGCTTTCTTAAATTCATATGGAAAATATCCCCTATCACTCCTCCTGTAAGGTTGATAATGATGACGATCATAATGTATGTAAGAACCAGAACTAGAATAGTACCTATTTCCATCACCTCTCATATCTGGAGTGTCCAAGAAGTTGCCATCTCTAACTATGTCATCCCTATTCGACCTATGCCCACCATGAGATCTACTACCATATGCCCCATTATTCCTATCCTCATGCCCATGGCTGATCTGAAGTGGTCCATGTCTCTACAATTCTGAAAAACTCTAAAGGATTACCACATTGACTTCTACTTGTTTCTATTGTTCCTGCATGATTCCATCATTATCTGCCTTGTAAATCCTTAATTCTTTCTTCAAGCTTATCAATGTGGCTCCTAAGTTAGAATAATTCCCAACACCAAGTTGATTGTTTGATCCATAGGGAGAGTCTTGTGAATTGTAGTCTACCATCTTGCTAGTCATCTTTGACATTCTTCCTGCAAGGTATATCATGTCAACTAAACCAAAATATAAACATAATCAACATACCTCTGTATATTTCAAGGAGGATATCTTATCTACAATATCAACTAGATTAGTGAAATACATGTATAAACATAATCATAACAACATATAGATGTCATCCTAACCATATTCCAGTCATCAATGCATAACCATATTAACGACACACCATGACCTCATGCATGACAATTGCAACCATGTCAATCTATGCATAATCAACATATGTACAACATGCATGCATACACGATACATACAAACACTAACATGCATAATTAGTGCATAACCAACCTATACTCATGATAAACACATCCAACATCAGCACCATCAACTTTCACATGGTGACACCACTACAACCATAGCCACCACCATGCGTACACAAAAATTACATAGACCATAAGCATAAGGAACACATATGTGCAACCAACGTGAAGGCATGACCAACACACCACCCATATAGTCCAAGGGATGAACCATGATCTAATACCACTCTGTAACACCCTCCTCCCACATTTACCCAAGTTAATCAGTTCGTTGGGGTAAAAATGTGATAAGAGGCTAATATGATATGATTCAACTCCCCGTGTATAACTAAGGAAGTGGAATTGATAAAACACAACCAACTTGACCTTCTACACATGCTACAGAACCTCCAAGAGCCAACCAACCTTTCTAGGTGACCAAATCATGAGGAAACTTAACATATTACTAACCTAGAGCCTTAGTCACTCCCATGACATGGGCATGCATGTGACTGGGACCTGGCATTCGCTCTCACAACAAAGGCATGCAAGCAACTAAGGTATTTTTCAATCAGTTTTGAGCTTGCAACCACGGATTTTGTGTCACTTTTTCAGGGCTAGGACTCAGACCATTGCCTAGAACTCCATGAAACTTCCAAAGAAAAAATATAACATTAAAACAATGATACTAATGTAAATACTAGAATGGACCCCTACTAGCCATGACAGGAATTTCGTCAAACATGTCACAAATATGCATTCTATATGTCATAACAACATAACTAAGCATAGGGATCTCATACTTATTTGTGTGTCATAAACAAGCGTTGGTTCCTTATCACATTAGCCTCATTATCATCTATTAGGTCATGTATTCATTCTTCATTCATATATCAACCAAAACATGATGAGAACCATACATTATCACTATCATAAAACATACTCATAACCAACATATAAACAACGGAAATAATAAGGATACAACAACCATAAAATCCACATATAAACCAATACATTTACACATGAAATACCAAGGAGAAGGAAATACTATTAATGAATGCATAATCCAACTAGATATGAGACTTCTATGAATCACCTAACCATAGATTGGTTGAACCAAATCTTTATTTTAGTCAATCACCCTCATGACATATTCCAAACTTGAATGTGATACTCATAACCAAAACACAACTAGGGCTTCCTAAGCCTAAACCTCCTCACCCTCATCAATAGAACCAAGATTTACATTCATCCACACTACATCACTAGGCCCAAAACAAGCATGGATGCCATCAGATTTGTCCACCTACGCCATGAGGAATTTTAATATCTCCTAGTCTCTAGGATTTACCGTAATCCATAGTCTGATTCAAGGATCACTAGGCCATAATTGAGACTCCACCCTCCATGCTTTGTGTATATCCTACCATTCACCAACCAAGGATTCCTAGGCCTGATCGAGGTCACCCATCTCTAGGATTTACCGTATATCCCACCATTTACCGGTCGAGGATTCCTAGGCCCACTGAGGCAACTACAAATTCGTCTTTACTACAATCCATAATCTGGTTCAGGGGTTACTAGGACAAGGCTTTACCACAATCCACAGTCTAGTTCATTGATCACTAGGCCATGTGTTCTTTCTTTTAGATATCCACCTCACTTAGTTTCAAATCCATCCTGCAATCCATATCAACCAAAACATGAGAACCTCATCACACCATGACTATCCAGAAATGACACACCTGGCAAAAATCATGCCCATGACAATAAGAGAACCAAGAACACACATGCATAACCATGCATGCTAAACCTAGAAAGAAATTCACACATGCAAATCAATACTTGCAAATCATCTTGTTGTACTTGCTTGAACCTACTCTTCCTTGCTTGATCTTTGCTTCCTCTTGCCTTCTTTTCTCTTCCTGATTCAATGCTAAAGTGTTCCAAGAAAACTCTAAGTTTCCAAGAGTACATGAGAGAGAGAGAGAATAGAGATGGAGCTCCAAAACCAAATTGATAAAATGTACGAATTGATCCTCAAAAGCCTTTTTATTAATGAGGCCTTTATTTTCTTAATTTTTCATTATTTTCCTTCATTTTCCTCCTCACATGCAACCTATGACCTTTGACCTTCATTTTCTCCTAATTTTCGTTATTTTCATAAATAAAATGTCAATTAATTCCTCATGCCTTTCCAAATCCTTTTCCATTTCCTTTTCAATTTCCTTGGCCATAATAAACCAAATGAACACCCACTAGGATGTTTTTCCCAACATTCAACTTGGAATAAGTGTCCCATAACTGTGATTATTATTTTTCCTTTACTAACTTTTATTACATGGAATTTTCACCACGACTGTTACATCACCTACACATAGAGAAAGAAACCAATGTGATCTTTTTACAAAGCAACATTAGTTATAAACATAATATATCAATAACATCAAATAAAATAAAACATGAATGATAGATAATGCAGAAATCTTCGTTACCATTGCTCTTTGGTAGAATTGGAATTCATCGATGGATCCTCCAAGCCTCTACCCTTGATTTGCTCCATAACCTCTATGCTTGCTGGTGTGGATGCACAAATTTATCATGGTTTCAACACTGACATAATTTGGGATAAGTTTTTTCTTCTTCCTGTGACTAGTGAAGAGATTTGTTTATATAGATTCCCACCATGATTGGCCTTCATTGCACCTAGACACTTTTATGACCATATCAAGGTGATGATTAAGATAGACCAAAACAACTATTTTTTTAATCAACAATGATTATTTTAAACAAAGTTGTTAATTTGGACTAAATATAAGCTTATCTAGTTGAATTCCCGCACTATTCTGGAACTCTAGTGCAGAGAGGGCTTTGATAGGCTTCTTTTTCAATCTCCTACCTTGGAAGGAGAATTTCTAGGCCTTCTAGTATAGTCCCTACCACTTGGAAGGAGAATTTATCTCTTAAACCATTTTTTTTTTCATGTTTCACCAATCACAAACTGATCCTCTAACATGGAAAATGATATGCTTATCTTCTTGACCCTAGGGGGTGGATTGGAAACGTGATTATCTATGTGCTTTATTTATGGTAAAGAAATATTATTGATAAGTGCATCAAAGATACATGAATACCTAATGAAGGAGGAGTGTGATCTTCATGAATTATCAATATGTTAGATTATATGGATGATAACATGGCCTCACATTGGGTAGTTAGCTATTCAAATATGCTTGGCTAGGGTGGCATGATAGTAGGTTTCCTATAGTTGGGTGGCAATGATACAACATCACTCATGGTGAGACAAGCACTTCGACATTCCACGCGATGGAAGATGCCTAGCTTGGGTTCAGTAAGGACACATCGATTAAGTGTATTCTAGGTGATATAGGTGCTCTTCAACCCAATATGGAAAATATGTTGTAATGTTTTATCCTATATTGTTAAAAAAAATTAGCATGAATGAATTATGTAAAAATAAATATAAAATAGAATAAATATTTAAAAAATAAAAAGATAAATAAATAATTATACTCATAATTAATTGTAATTAATAATTAAACCAACCTAGATCCATCTTAACTCCTGATCTACCAAGTGCTAAAAGAGATCAAATCTCTTGAGGTACAAACCTATTTTAGAGTGAAAAGAGAATAAATCCCTCTCAATTCTTTGTAAATCAAAATTTAAGATAGATCTAGGCATGTTACAAATCCAACACTACAAGTAAAATTGACAGAAAAAATTCAAATTGAAAAACATTTAAACTCATCCTATCAAAATTCCTTCATAAAATTTGGACATGAACCAGTTCCATAACAATGGAAGTTCACATCACCATATAATCCCCCCTAAGATGCTTTTACTTTAAAATAAAAATCAACACAACCTTAAAACAAAATAGAAATCCCTTGGTTATCATAAATTTGACTTTGGATGATTTGCACTCTTGCCAACTGAGTGCAAGTCGTAGTGATTTGTAACAATTGCTAAGGATTTGGTGGTAGACACTGTAGTCAGACACTAGGTATTGGTGACATCATTTGTGGTCATGGTATTGATAGGAATCTTACGCGATTTCATGTTGAATATCATGAGATCATCGTAGTTGTCCGATCCTAGAATTGTTAAGGGAGGGTGAGTAATGAAACTTCTCGATTCATTTTTCTTTTTCAAATTTTGTGATTTCAATTTGAAAAATCCAAGGGTTTTGGATTTGGTGAAGTGAAAGAAGTTAGTTATGAGAGTTAAGAACTTGAGGGCCACAACTTCTTTGATCCTCGATAGGTCCTTTTGTGCACGTCAAACTTAATAGAAACATGAGGTATATTTGGTCAATGCTCTCTCTCAATTTATCATTTTCCCAATAGCCATATTATTTTACCCATTAAAACATAGGATTCGAGTCTAAAGCCTCATTCTACACAAACATGACATAATTTGAACAAAATATATGTGGACTTTGAATCCCTAAAAATCATGGAGAGAAAATCAATTGAGGTTGGATCTGGGAATGTGTAGAAGGTTCCTTAACATTAGAATAATATGAATGCATTATTTTTTCTACTTGCAAGAGAATGGACTTATTCAAGGTATAGACATCACCCTAGAGAAAGGTATAAATAAGAGTGATAATGAGGCTCATTCTCACTAACCAAAGTGGAAATAATTATTGTGGAGAGAATCTAAAGTATAATTAGCTCAAGAGGACAAGGTCAAGGGTGAAAAGGGTTTTTTTTTGTTTCTGCTTGTGTTAAGCATAACTCTGAGTACAAGTAGGATTATAGCTCTGAGATTGAGGTATAGAAAAGTGCATGGTTTGGATGTAATCTTATTAAGGAAATAGGATCGAAGTCTACTAGCCTATTACAGGATGGATCAAGCACTAGATTGGGGCTAGTTTGCAATCAAAGAGGAGTGAGAACAACATCCTAAGGTGGCCTAAGTAGTAGTGAAGAAGGGTCATTTTTATAGAAAGGGACAGTGAGATTTTTGAGGTATTTTGAGGGTTCATCTGGTGCCCTAACTAGGCTAAAAATCTTAGGTATGATATTTGCACAGGTCCATGAGCAACAATAGATGAACGTGTCCTTGATTAGAGGTAAGTGTTCTCCTAAGTTGATGGTTTTGATAGGTGGTTGAGTTTGCTAGTTAAAGACAAATTATTTGGGAATCTTAAGCCTATTTGGAGGCAATTAAGTTCATAAGTGCATACATTGAAGGACTATAGGTCTGTTAGGAGAGGCATATTTGGAAACTCTCAAGGACTAATCTTTGAAGGCATCTAAGGGAGAAATTTGTCTAGCCTAAGTTTACTGAAGAGAAGGACATCTTGCAGTGATATAGGGAAGCCCTCCATGCTCTAATTTTTTCTTCGTTAGAGAAGCATAAGAAGGAAATAGTGGGAAGAAGTCCCTAACTATTGAGGATAAGCAGTGGGCAGTCTTAGAGTTATTCACAAACATAGTTATGAACAACTCACCAAAAGACACTATGTGTTGATTTGTTGAAGGACTAACAATCATCTAGAGGGAAAATTAGAGTCATGTTCAGTGGATTAACGGAGTAGGATCATTGATAGAGGCAGACTGGTGTTGCTATAAATCAGGATCAAAATGATCAAAAAATGTGCTCAGGACATGTGGACTGAAAGGGTTGAGGGATGCAACATCAACAAGTAGGTCAAGTGTTGTCTTGTTCATGGTAGATTGGTTGTCAAAGGACTTTAACCAAACCCAATTTTGTATTCTTTGTATTATTGATTGTATGAGGGCCATGATCCCTAGTATGGGATCCCTAGACTATTTTATTATAGATTTATAATATAACAAAGTTGGGTTATTGAAAAATTATAAAAAGTTGTATATTTGTGCATGTGTTGATTTACTACTATATTTTTCCATTGTGAAAACTAGTTTTTTTGTGGCATTAGAGATGGTAGTGTGAAAGATTCTAAGACTAACCTGTATTCTCAAGTGTCGTGGAAAATCAACACTCTCCTTGATTCTGGGTGATGAGATTGAGATGCATGAATTCGTTCAAATGTATAAGTTTAAATTGGTTGTTCGTGCCCATAGTCATTGTTTTAGACATAATACAATGTCAGAATGGATGACAAAGAAGTGGGGGCTCACATCGACACATTGCCAACTTTCAAGATACTGTTGGATTGTGTTATATTCTTTCCATTACTAGCCAACCTAGTTAATTGGGGGGGTTAGAGGGGGGGTGGAGCCCCCCCTTCGTTGTGCTAACTACACAGCGGGAGGGGGTGTCACGGGGGGGCAGCAACCCCCTTGTACAGGGGGTTTGAAGGGGGTGGTTAGCCCCCCTCTAATAGGTCTAGTGCAGTGCCCCTAGGATTTTTTCTTTTTGGACCCTATATTAGGTGGGTGGACCTACCTATGTTTTTGTGCATGGTTTTCACACATGGTTTTGGGCGCGATGGTTTTTGGTCCATGGTATTGGATGCTTCGACATGTATATATATGTATTGTAACATTGAAAGGAATATAATGAAAAATCAATTTGGTAGTCCTAGTTTTGGGATCCAGGGGAAAATCTATGTGTATATTTGTTTATGTGTTATTCTCTCACTATTGTTTTCTTTTTGTGTTTTAGAATTCATATGCAGGTAATTTCCATATGGGGTTAAAACCTACAGACATTAGTAAATGGTTAGCTCATTTTATTTTTCAACAAGTCTGAAGAGGTTCATTGTGATGTGAATAAGGTTTGGAGTATCGACTCCATCCCTTTAATTGTTAAGAATTAGACCACTCTTTTTGATCCCACTCAGGAGAGACTAGACAAGGCCCCTATTTGGGTTTGACTTCTGGGACTAAAAGTATAATTATGGTTTGATCAGGCTCTGAGGGAAATTGGAAACAAACTGGGGGAATGCTTGTTGGTCAACCTCACTTTAAAAGACTCTATGGATATGAATATGGTGTGGGTATCAATAAATTTGGATATTAGATATGGCTCATGGGGTTAAATGGAACTCCAACATCATGACAACACTTCTCTTCAGAATTTAAACTATGAGGTCATCCCCTTCATATGCCACAATTGTCACAAACACTACCACAATGCTACAAGCTATACCCTAGGGTTCAATGGAACAAAGAAAAGTACAAGCCCTCGTCTCCCAAGATGAAAGAGAAAGTAATTGTCCCAATGGTACGACTCTTCTCATCCTTTCTGCAATTGTCTCGGATGCCCCAACTATCTCGATAGCTCCAGCTACAAACCTCATTGTGGTTGTTCTTATGATCACTAATGGGGCTTCCATGGAGTATATATCTAATCATCTACAACTCCAGTTAAACACTACTTTGACAATGCTACCCTCGGGTACTCTCTCTTCAACTTTTTCTTTATCTTCTATTGTTAGTTGTATTTTGGATTTGGGGAAGTATTGGAATAAAATAGAACATATACTCCTTATATATATGTCATTGAAAGAAATGATAAGCTTGTATAGTTAGTTTCATGTGGTATATATCAACTTATTCAATGAGTCCTAGAATTAAATCACATCCATTGGGTGGGTGACTTCAAGAAAGAATCAAATCTACTTTCTATTATGGCTAATATTTGGGCATGGTTAGCTTAATGGAAAAAACAATATTCTAGGAAAACCTCAATGTGTTTTTTGATAGCATGATTAGATCCTTAGATCAAATGCCATTTGTACATACTGATGTAGAAATTTGATGGTTGTCATAAAAATGTCTTTAAGTCAAAACTTAAAAAGTGTATTGAGCATAGTTAACACAATATCGAAGTGCAATCATTTTGTTAATGTTCATGATTCTAAGAAATAAAAGGGAACGTATGAATATCCAAGATGAATTATTAATTCATAATTTGAATATGTATATGAAGGCACCAATTATGTTCATGACCCTAGAGAAATATATAGGGAAAATTCTTTAGTCACATGTACCATTATCTTTTGCTAATTATTGTAGCCTTGCAATCAAACACTTTTTTATGTAAATGAAATTATTTGGTTTGCTTGATATGGGGTTTTGTATCTAAAAGGAAAACATAACAAGAGGTTGTATATCCCCTAGTTGTTCATTGATAAAAGGTTGTTTAATAAATGTGATGTCATAACTCCTTATATTAGTAGGTATAGAGTGAAATACCAATTTGGATGCATTCTTTATCTATAACGTTTTCCTAGAGAATTAGTGCGAACATTATTTGGGTACATAAGTGTCTTGATAGATGGAAGTATGTTCTTAAAATTCCCTTTTGTTCAATGTTTATAGTTAGGTTGATGTTAGGTCCTAGAGTACAATAAGTCCTTGATTATCTTGTGTAGTCCTAGTGTGTGGCCAAAATGTACGATTGGGCTCCAATTCATATGTTGTTTGAGATGATAATCTTATCAGTAAATCATAGTGAACGAGCATATATGAACAATATTTTATAGATATGCTAGAAAGTTTCTACATTGAATAACTAGTTTTTGGTTTTTATAGTGGTGAAAGATGAATTCAAGAAATATTATTTGACACCTAGTGTTAATGGTAGATATTTCTTAGTTGGAATTATGAGTTTGAAATAAGGAGGGCATAATGATGTTCTAGACATAATGAAGATTTTTTGGAATTTCATCCAAAATCATGGCAATGATATACCTTGTGGTAGAAATGGAGATTGGTTCGAGATGGAAAAACAAGGTACACCTTTTATTCTATTGAATCAAAATGAGGACCATATAGAAATATGAATCACGTCTTATAATTGGAGGAAGTCTAACATGGTGTGTGTAGATTATATATATTGGTCATTGATGTTTATGAGCTTGATCTTAGTTAGAGTTGGTACTTCGGTGGAGTACTGTAATAGCATGTGATATTGTAAAATCTTGTACTTATTTCCTCCATGACATGGAGCACATAAATAATATGTAACCATATCTATCTATGTATTATGTAAAGACCATATTATTATATGACTCTTCGAAGAAGGCATACCCATTATCCATGCATCCCTAATGATATGGATACCTTGTTTAATATAATGCACAACCTTTGATAGAGTATGGGCCATGTGTCAATTGAATTCTCTATGAGTGGGTTATGTTGGTTGTAAAATCTAGGGGGCTTGATAGGCCCAAAAACTTGAAGTTTCCTATACATTTAGGTGGATTTCATTGAAAATATGAATGAACCATGTACTCAAATGTGATCTTAGTGGGTTGGTAGTTGCAATAGTTAGGTACCCATGTATTTTAGTGGATTTCCACTCAATTATGTTGATGTTAACAATTTGGTAATGTTGCGCATGTGATCCCCCAAGGAAATTTTTGGGGCTTGAAGCCCAAGTTTTGACTAAGGTCGATGTAAAGACTCTGCGATTTGTGGGCACAGAGCGTGAAGTTGTAATAGGTTGTTCGCCCTTACTTTTGTAAATATAATGTCGACTTGAGAGTTCTACATGGGATTGTATAAATAGAGCAAGGCTCTAAGTGTAAAGAGAGATTGAAGGAAATCAAAGATATAATATCTAATGAGGAAGCATTGATTCAAAGTGAAAAGTCGTACCTTTGGGTCATAGAGTAGGAGAAGGCTCTACAGTTGAGTGCGCAGGGGCCTAGTAGTCCGCAGCTGAGTGCACGGACCCCTGCAGCTGAGTGCGCAGGGCAGGATAAGTCTGTAACAGATTAAAGCATTAATAAAGAGAAGTTTTACATGATTTATGTGTATCATTTCCTATTTTATGCATTGAAGCATACTTGGTATGAATTGCAAGTTTACTATTTATTTGTTGCATGAACATGTATTAATATGTTGAATAAGTTAATATAATATAAATTATTTGTTTACATGAAGATAACTAACTGTTATAAGAAGATAAGTAAGATTCGTTGTGTAACTTGGGGAAATAGTATAGATCGCTGCTCTAGTAGCGTGAAAGCTCCACAACCCCTGGTTAGGGATGTGTGATGGTGAATAAAATAGGGCGTGAGGGCCTCGCAAGTCAGGAAAGTATGTGAAGTAACCTAAGCAAAGGTATTCACAGTTGGACTAAATCGACCCTTCAAACATCTCAAGGGTGTAGAAACTTGTTCCAGCATCCCCCCATACTTGTTCAGGTGAGACTTCAGTCCATGCTCTATGGACTATTACTGAAAGGGCCAGTAGTACTAGCATTTGTTCAACTAAGTAACTCCGAACATGGGTTAGGCCCCAACAAGCCAACAAAAGGTTTCGTTGTCGAGATTGGAATCTGCATTGAGATGTCTGAGGGGTTGATTTAGTCCAACTGTGAATACCTTCATGCAGGTTACTTCGTGCACTTTCCTAACCTATGAGTCCCTCACACCCTGTTATGTTCACCTTCACGCAACCCTAACAAGGGGCTGTGGAGCTTTTGCGCTGCTAGAGCAGCGATCTACATTATTTCCCCAAGTTATACTGTAGATCTTACTTATCTTCTTATAACAGTTAGTTATCTTCGCGTAAACATATACTTTATCTTATATTCGCTTATTCAACATATTCATATCCATTCACGCAAAAAATAAACAGTAAACTTGAAATTCATACCCAATATACTTCAATGCATAAAACAGGAAATGACACACAGAAATAATGTAAAAATTCTCTTTATTAATGCTTTAATCAGTTACAGACTCAAGCTTCCCTGCGCACTCAGTTGCAGGGGTTTGCACACTCAATTACGGACTACTAGGCCTCTACACACTCAGCTAGAGAGCCTTCTCCTACTCTACGAACCAAAGACATGACTTTTCACTTTGACTAAATGCTTCCTCATTAGATCTTCTATCTTTGATTTACTTTTATCTCTCTTTACACTTAGAGCCTTGCTCTATTTATACTATCCCATGGTCCAAGGACCATGGGCAGAACTCTCAAGGTGACATTATATTTACAAAATTAAGGGTGGATAGCCCTATTACCCAATTATAACTTTCCACTCTATGCCCACAAATCATGGAGTCTTTGCATCGAACTTAGTCAAAACTTGGGCTTTAAGCCCCAAAACATTCCTTGGGGGTATCCCACACCCAAGAAAGATAAGAAGCTCATGATTCCATTACACATGTCCCCTCAATACCCACCAAGAACTAAATTGACCATGGAGGAAAATAGGAAAGCAATTAATTTGGAAACCGATGAGGAGGAGGAAGATCTTGAGGACATCCTGATTGAAGAGGATGAGGACGAAGACATGGAGGAAGAAACCGAGGGCACGCACCCTCAAACCAGGCTGCCCACATATGTTCCTCTATAGAAGGGGAAGGAAAAGGTGACCAAGGACCTCAATGAGAGTAAGAGCTCTTTGCAAACTCTGCTCCTCCTAGACGATATCATTTTTTAAGGAGAACACCTAGGACGGGTGCCAAGTTTGAAGTTTGAAGATTGGGATCTCACCAACCATGAGAAATTCCCTCACTTGGCGACTATTCAGCTCATGAAGCTGAAGCAAAACAATGTGGCAAAAGTCATAGAGTTTGAGCTGCACAAGTGGTTACACGGAGTCAAAAAGGTGGGGTTGTTGAACCTACTCTGGGTGCCACAATACTATCACACCCCAGTGACTATCTTCGTCATCAGGTAGCTGCTCTGCTTGGTGCATGTTGGGTGTCTGTCACTAGAGGAGCCCATCCCCATCACGGACCACCTAATCCATAGAATTACCTAACTCCCTTGTAAAGGGGAAGACCCAACAGACATTTCGAAGGGTAAAAGAAGTGATTTTTCCATCTTGGAGGCCATGAAAAAGAAATACAAGATGGAGAAGAAAAAGAGGGGCTACGTGATCTCCAGTATCAACAAGAAGGCAATCAAAGTTGCAACTCAGATACTAGTGGGTAAGGTCATGTGTAAGTGTCACACAAATGAGGTGCCCATGCCAATGGTTGCACTTTTCGAGCAGTGTGCAAAGGGGGTCCAGTTTAACTGGTTTGAATTCTTGTGCAAGGATTTCCCAGAGAATTTTCACGAGCCAAAAGAATAAGGGAAGACCTTCCACTATGCATGGCTTTTGTTATCCATAGTGTTGGTGGCTGGGGAATTGCCTATGGATAAGCAGTTCCCCACAATTGCAAGGGATCTCTCAAAGGCCACGAAGTATGCTTTGCTGTGGGACACTAAAGATGTGCATTGGATTTGAGACAATAAAATATTCAAGGTGTTCATGGAGATGAACATCAGAAGGGGGATTAACTACAAGTTGTGGTTATCGCCCAATATCTATAACAACTTACAAAGATTTACAGAGTTCAAGGTGGATTTCCACCATGTCTACATGAGGGCGCACAAGGACCCCGCAAAGAAGTGGAATTAGCTCCCGTACATGGCCATAGATGACGTTATCTTTGATGTACTTGAGGCATGGCCACCAGAGTGGCATGCTCTATACACCTCCACAATGGAACCAGAAAAGTCTACTGCATAGTGAAAGAAGGAGGGGACAAAATTGCAGATGGTACAGTTGGTAGAAAAGAGAAGAAAAGAGGTTGTAGTAGAAGCACAGAAGATAGCAGAGAAGGAGAGTGATGGCCAGAAGTCACCTTTGCCTGAGCAGGAAAAAGAAATGCAGATAGAGACAAAGGAGGATGGCGCAAACCTACAAACAATGACGACACAGTTAAAGAGCCAACGCCTAAGAGAGTAGGTGGGGCCGCAAAATAAGTCGAAAGTGTCTAAGACTTGTTTTGACCTGATCACCCTCACTGAAGGAGATCTACACGATATAGGGGAGACAGTGTGCGAAATCACCGTGAAGGCCCTCTAGTAGTTGGCGGAGGAGAATTAGATTGTGTTGGGGGTCCTCTAGACACAAATTCAAGAGTTGCAGGTGTGCACTCCCCAGGCTAGTACTATCTTAACAAACCTCACAGTAGGAATGATCACGACTGAGGAATCGTTGGATGCCCACACAACCAACACAATAGTGCTGCCAGAGGGGGAATTGGTTCCATAAAATGAGGCCAACAGGCCTATGGTCACTGCATTGAAAGGGGTAGGAATCAACATGGTTTCACTCCCTCGAGAGTCGCTCTATGTCCTGTAGGATGGAGTGATTGCAAAACTGTGAGCTAGGGAGGGTCATGCGCTATAGGTGTTGAGTGAAAAAAGAATCAACATGGAGCGACTAAGCCTATAGTGTGATGAGGTTGTGGTGAAAAATCGACAAATAGTGCAAGTGGTTGAGGAGGCCTGCCAGATGGTCCCTGAGTTGGCCATCCCAGCAAAAGCACTAGTAGAGGCATGCATTGAGAGGTTAGCAGTAGGAGTGTATGAGGCGCGAGAAGAAATGGCCAAGGTTCACTTGGAGCTGAATCTTTAGATAGTAGAGATAAGGTTGAATGCATAGCCTTCAACTCCTCCAGAGGTAAGGAAACAACACACCAATGCCATTACATCAGGGATGGAGGAGATCAGCAGTGCAGCCAGGGACTACACCAAAATGTTGTAAGAATCGTTTGAGGTCCTCACCACTCTATAAGAGGACCCCAGCATACAACACTTAGAAACATATGGGTATGAGCTACAGTAACAGTATGACGATGTCAAGGGGACCGCGCAAATGGTGGCCCTCACATAAAGGCTCACGTGAATGCAACAGGCCAAAGCGCTTAAGGAGCAAGTAGACACAACACGACATAGAGAACAGTTTTGAAGGCACATATTTAGCCTTGGATTCACAAGGCATTTGTAATCACCGAAACAATTGAAGTCAAACTCATGCAGATGCAAGGGACGCAGGAGAAAATATAGGGGAGCAGTTCTGGAATCGTAACCTCCGAACAACGCATACAGGAGATACAATAGGCAGCCGCTTATTGCACTGCCGACCTTGCAAAAGTTTGAGTAGAGTTGGGAGGTCTCCACGTGAAGATCTCTGCACCGACAGAGTGACTCAAGGGAAAGTCACTATGTTTGTGTTGGGGGATTTTTGGGTGTGGATCCCCTAAAGGAAATTTTTGGGGCTTAAAGCCCATGTTTTGACTAAGTCCGATGTAAAGAATCTACGATTTTTGGGCACAAAGTTCGAATTTGTAATTGAGTCATAGGGTTGTCCGCCCTTACTTTTGTAAATATAATGTCAGCTTAAGAGTTCTACCCATGGTCCGTAGACCATGGGATTGTATCAATAGAGCGAGGCTCTAAGTGTAAAGAGAGATCGAAGGAAATCGAAGATAGAAGATCTAATGAGGAAGCATTGAGTTAAAGTGAAAAGTCATGTCTCTGGGTCGTATTGTAGGAGAAGACTCTACAACTAAGTGTGTAGAGGCCTAGTAGTCCACAGCTGACTGCATAGTCCCCTGCAGCTAAGTGCACAGGGCAAGTTAAGTCTGTAACTAATTAAAATATTAATAAAGATAAGTTTTACATTATTCTTGTGTATCATTTCCTATTTTATGCATTGAAGTATATTGGGTATGAATTGCAACTTTACTATTTATTTGATGCGAAACCGTATATGAATATGTTGAATAAGTGAATATAATATAAAGTATTTGTTTACGTGAATATAAGTAATATCCATAGTGTAACTTGGGGAAATAGCATAGATCGTTGTTCTAGTAGTGTGAAAGCTCCATAGCCCCTGGTTAGGGTTGCGCAAAGGCAAATATAACAGGGCGTGAGTACCTTGTAGGTCAGGAAAGTGCACAAAGTAACTTGTGCAAAGGTATTCATAGTTGGAATAAATCAACCCCAGCATCCCCCCATATTACTCCGGGTGAGATCTCAATCCGCGCTCCGCGGACTATTGTTGAAAGGGCCAGTGGTATTGGGATTTGTTTGACTAAATAACTCTAAACCTGGGTCAGGCCCCAACAAGCCAACAGGTAATGTCTACGTGATTAAGGAATGAGACACAAACACCAAGTTAGATCATATATATACTTTATTGATCAAGACTATCTTTGATGTATTAAACCAATAGAAGATAACAATGAAGACCTACCTAACAAACATAAAGACATGTCCAGCTCACTAAGGGTAAAAGTTGGGATTATTAACTCCTACCTATCATATAGAATATTATGTGATGCTTATGATCTTACATGAAAAGGTTGTCGTGTGTTAATGTATTGATCATTTTGATGCAAGGTTGGTCTCAACATGTGTATTCTTCTTATGTGTTTTTAGGTTGTTGTTGGATCATGGCTTGATGAAATATTTTTGTTAACAAGATTTTTTAAGTTAGTGCATAATTGAAATTTCCTCAACAATATTTTAATTTTCCAAGATAACATGTCTATCTCAAAACAAACTCTTATTTATTTATATATGTATTATTACATTATTAATTAAATTGAACACACATAATTTTGGTGTATAAAATATGTTCACTCTCTTATTATGTAGATTAAAATTTCAAATATTAAAATATTTTTTGGTTTTTTTTTTTTAAATATATATCAAGTAAAAAAAGACAAATTAATCTTACATGAATTGCATTCTATCACATGAATCCATAGGTTATTCATCCATCGGTACCTATGTGAACCCATGAAAAGAGAACTCTATAGGTATATCGCGATCCATACACTTTTCCTCATTACTACTCAAATAGTCCATGTTGAGAGAAATAAATGGGAAACAACTAGGGTAGGCCTACAATCCACATGATCCATATGTTAATAGAGCAAGTTCATTTTAACATATTGATGTTACTTTTAGAGATGTTGTACTAGTTACCCTCTATAGAATAGAGATTAAAGATTTAACCACTCATAGGTTTTTTATTTTTTTCTCTAGATGGGAAAAGACCAAAATGTCATGTAAGAAAAATAGTATGTAGGTCTCTCTCCTATGAAAGAGACACGTGTGGATGAAAAATAGCAGAAGAAACAACAAGTATAGGTGATATATGGTTTCTTCTAATGGTGCAAAGACCAAGAGTAGAGGTGATATACATATTGCTTTCACCTACAACTTCTCCATCTAATCCTATTGTCTTTCCTTTGCACCTTTTGATACAATTTCTAGTTTTAATAAGTTAAAAAATTAGAAAATTGAGTACTATAACAATGATTTTGACATTAAATCGCAATGGAGGTAAAAATGTATATATCCCATTAGGAGGGAATATCATCCCTTTACCTTTCATTTTTAATGAATTATCTCATTTTTGGAAACCTTCACCTCCACATCTTTGGTTTGACATTTTTTTCCCTCCTCTACCTACTTTCAAACCTACAATTATAGTTTTGATCCACACCTATTATTAAAACCGCGGTTATAGTTTTGCTCTATCCCCACATTTAGGGAAACTCCAAACCATTCAAACCTTGTTTATGCAGTTATAGTTTCAAACCCTATTTATTCAGTTATTGTTTATGCAATTATAGTTTTTCTCTATTCCCACTTTTAGGGAAACTCATCACGAATTGTTACTCAATATCTCTTGGTTTGGCCTCTACAGTTTCTATTGTTTCTTTCTTGAATTGTTTGCCTCAATTAATATTAAATTGAAAGATGGTTTTTTCGAATGCCATTTTGAAGTGAAATGCTTATTTCATTGAGTGAAATTTATTGTAAATATTGGGCGGGTGTTTGGACTATAGATGCTTTGCAAAAAAGCAAGGTGGAGATGCAAGTTGAAATAAGAGGTATTTGCTAAGAATCGAAAGATTTCTAATTTTTATCTCCATATTTTGTTGGGAAAGTTTGATAAATGCACTGCAATAAATTTTTTATGTAAATGTGTGTGGAGATATTTGTTTATTCAAATATATTTTGGCATATAGCTAGAAAAGAGATGATTAAATTAGAGAATGCATATGCTAGTAGCCTACATAGATCCATGGTTGTTTTAACATTAAATTTCACTTAGGGCTATTTAATTAAGATAAGATCTTAAGTGCCACCTCTACCAAGTCTCATGCTAAGGTTTCTATTAAGCCTTGGACACTATTGATTGAAATATGTCTTAAAATATTATTTCCATCTAGGATGCCATCAAAATTTTAATGGTAATCTTTGTATCCAATTGGATGAGCTACCAGAAATTTGAACCAAGGCCAACATTATGAGAAGAAAATACCTTCATTCTTTCATTTGATCCATTAATAAGAAGGGAGTGCTTTGGGTAAATGAGCACAAGGGACTAGCTTTGGTCACAATAGCTTGAGATTCCTCAATTTTGGGAGAGCGAGTTTCTTTCTTTATTCACTAGTTTGAACACTGGGAGAAAGGTGGTATGAGTCCTATACATTCAAATACTTTAGAGGTTGATTCCTATACATTCCACTGTTTGGATAAAGACTTGTTCACAGGGTTGTGTTTCATTGCTAAGGTTGGAAAAGTTACTATATCAAACCTGAGACAAGTTCTTTTTATTTATCCTGACCATGTGTGTCCCCTACTGAAGGCGTGGTGACTATATATCAACTTGGAGATGTCCATAATGTGCCTATTTACAATCCACTTAGAATAAATTATGATGAAGAATCACAGTAAATATCAGTTTGTCCCTTCGTCTAGCTGAGTGTAAGAGTTACTGGTGCAAGTTCTTCTTGAATGAGGACAATTTGAAGGGGAAATACTACCATTAAATGAGTCAAATCTGAGTTTATATGTGGATTTTTCCAGTCATGAGGAGAGCCTAATAATTGCAGTCTATATCACTGGAGCTACATTATCAAGTTTCTCCAATCCATTGCATGTAATACTTATTTTCACAGTGAATAATAAAAATAAATGTTGTCATTGTTGTTATTGTGATGAGTTCATACATAACTCTTATAGGAAATTTCTAAGTCAATAGATATTTTAATGAACCCATTAGGAGTTATTTTTAAGTGATTTTTGTTAATAATACAATCTTGTTGAAGCTAAATGTAGTAAAATACACCTACAATCATGAAAATACAAATGCAAATGACTTGAAGAAATATGTCTTTGAATTTTTAATTGCAAGCCCAGAAATTTATTGAAAATTGAAGATTTTTCTAAGAATGAATCTTATGATCTTTTACCTCCACAATTTGATATTCCCCTAAGTGAGCTTTGTTATGATACCTTGGGTTCAATAAATACTTGTATGTATAGGTTCATGGAATTGATTGTTCCATTTGTTATTAATGATGTCCTAGATAGGCCCATCCTTAGATACTCTATCTTTATGGTTGTCCTTATTTTCTCTTTTGCTTTATCCATAGCCTCGTAGATGTATCACATGGCCAACTTTTCCCCATCCACTAACTGCAACACCTTAACAATAGGCTTGCCAATTTCCACAAATTTATGATTGCATGATTCTGTTCATCAATCCATCCATCTAACATATGGTACAACTTGGCCAAATGAAGCTCTAAATTCCTTCGTGTGTTAATATATGGATGAAATGTCCTTTGCAAAAAAAATCTTCTCAAGTCATGCAAACTAGGGCCTTTGAAGCCTTTCTCGTAGCAATAAAAAAATCCCACATAGGCTAGTAATAAGGAGGGCAAGAAGCATTGAATGGGATATCTACATCATACCACCATCTTGTTATGTAGTCATAAATGACAGCTTTGTATTGATTCTTCTCTTGGGTATCTAAGGTAGGATGAGTTTGACTTGGTTGAGAGCGACTAGTAGAGTTGAGGGTCGTAGTGACATAACTTTGAATGTTCTTCATTACGCTTCTTATCAACACTAACATGGGAAGGAACATAATGGAAGGGTTCCAATACATTGGTATAGGGGATAGAGGAAGAGGTTTCAACCTCAAATTCAAAACCAACATTTTCTCCCACTAAAACAAATTTCCTCTTCCTCTCTATTTCATTATTTGCCTCCTTTTTCCTGGCTTTATCTTCTTCAATTATTTTAAACTGATTTTGCACCTCTAATCCAATTTTTCCAATCTCCTCTAATGGTTCCTTACATGGGGAACTTTAGCCTCGTATACCAACCAAGTGTTGTTTTAGCCTATGAATCCCTATGTTTCTTGCAAAAGTTGCAGTAAATCTCATTATCAAAAACATCAACATGGATCCATGTAGGGACTTTCACTCTTAGGGCCATAGTAAATGGAAAAAAATCTCCAAGTATGAAACATTGAAGATCTAATTTAAACTTCAAAGGTAAAGTTTCAAATGAATATAACTATGAACTATAGAAAGTTGAAAGTACAAAAATGCAAAGATACATTTGAAATATGCATTTTAAGGAGAGAAAAAAATAGGGAAGGCTTGTCATTGGGTTGTTTACATACTTGGGAATACGAATAATGGAAAATGGTCTCCTCCAAGCTTGAAAATGGGTTGGATCCTCCTCCCTTAGATGCCAAATATCAACCATAAAGAGCCCATTATCATTGCCAAACAAGGTTTAGCCTCCAATCTCACTCTAACTCACTGCTAGGAGACAAACCTATTGTTGTTCCATTTCTTCCAAAATAGGAGGCCACCTTGAGTTTTATATACAATCATATTGCCTTTCTGCAAACATGCACACATGAGAAACTCTGATTTTTCTTGATAGTTCTGTAGACCAACATTACTCTTCCCAAGTCCACCTTACATGAGGGACTTTGAGGCTAGGAGCTGAACTCTCGCATACTTGACATTACAGTAAAATTTAGTTATTTTCCATCTTGTTCCACTTATAGAAGTGAAATTTCCAATCACATAGTTCATGTAAGAAAAATCTCCACTAGCCTCGTGAAGCCATGTCACTACGCAGAGAAGCTCATCTGCATATCTACTCTTGGAGGCATAATAGTTCTTTGCAATAGTAATGTTGTTGCCATATATGCCTTTGTACTCGACAAAAAATGTGTAAAGCTACTTGGCATGGTATATAATATCATTGGAGTAGGTGAGATTAGAGTGCCTAAAAGCAATTGATGCAAAAACCATTGTTGTCATTTTTTCTCTTGCGAGATCCAAGCCAAGATTGTTTGAATCAATTCTATATGCTTATGAAGGTGTCATCATGTCTTATGGCCTTTGCAAGCAATAATGGTCTGATTTTCCCTCACTAACCTCTTCATTTAGTACATCAGGCTCTATATGTGCCTTGAGCAAATGATCATTCCCCCATCTAATTTCCTCCATTAAATGACCCAACTCACCACTATTGGCCAATTTCTTTCCATATTCAACAATAAATGCCAAATTTAACAATGTCACAAGCATTATAGTATCCTCCAAATAGATCCACCCCATTGGTTGATCCATTGTGCAGACCAAAATCAGGCATCTAGGTGACTCTCTGATTTCTATGAAGCTTTCTAAATCTCTGAGCCTCATAAAACAAGATATTATTGCTCAATTATGCACCATAGCCATGACCAACTACTACAACTCCTATTTAGAGTGAAAAACTCAAAACATACATATATGAAGCCATGGAAAAACTCAATTGAAATAAACTAGTAGAACCCACTTCAAATAAGGCCACTTTGTGAGAACCCTAAAGTTAGTTATTGTTGATAGGATAGCACATTACAATGGAAGAGAAGGAGAGAATCACTAAAAGAATAATGTAGCAATCTAAGTGAAAGTTGGGAATCAATCTCAATGTGAATCAAATACAAATCTATGAAGCCAAAATATCTTGTCTCAAATCAAGAATATGAGAAGTCATACTCAAAACTAATATCTTGGAGGACTAATGTAGTTTACTTCAACAAAAAAAACCCCAAATGAAGAGATATGAAAGTGGGAAATCTGATAAAATTAAGCTCCACCACTATCTATTAGGATTAATATTAAAATAGTTTACCATAAGATGAGCCTTGGTATTGCAACAAGAATGCTGCAACTCCCAAGGCTACCGACTTTAATTATTAACTCGGGGTTTGTACAAACTTAAGAGCTATTAGCACTATATGTGCAGCATACAATTTGTCCTTCCTTTGATGTCATGATGTAATGGAGTGCATGTACTAAAATCAAATCCTAAACTAATTAAAAAAAATGAATTGCTCAAAATGGAAACCCTAACCTATTGCAAGAAATAAAGTACAAGGAAAGAAACCTATTCTAATTACATAAAGATCATGAACTAAATCTAAAAGAAACCTAACTTAACCCTATTTATCACATGTGATGATTTAAACTAACTGAGCATGGAATTCAATCTAGGTAGTATTAACTGTTGCATGCATGTGCTAATTAAGAAATAAAAAGAACTATTTTTCTTTATCTTTTCATTCTATAAATGCAAATGCTAATCTTTCCATGTTCTTTGGAAGGGGAGACATGTATGGAGAAAGAGGGGTACAATGGTTTTGATGGCTTGGAGGTCAAGTAGAGGCCTATTCCTAGCTTAAATGATGATTTTTCTCAATTCGGGCTCAAAACAAGCCACTACAGGATGTACTAGTTCCTACAAGATGTCTACAAGATCCCCTATTTTATTACAAAAAATAGGCCGAAAGATTAGAAAGTGGTCTAGAAGGTGGAATGGAGCTTGGGAAATGTGGATAATGGAATAATAAGGCATGGAGTGGTGGACACTACCCAAAAACCAAGAAATTGCTTCTAGATGGGTAGATTTGCTCAATGGAAATGGTAATTTTTGCTTATAAAACAAGAATTCGAATTGAGATTTTAGTGGATTTTGGTGACATGGGTGGATAAGGCTTGGATGAGGTTAACGAGGTGAGGTCTCCCTACAATGTAGAATATCCTGCAACAACACATATTGTTGTTTGCATCTATCCACAAATTCATCTATACATGGGAAAGATTTATTAAATAATGGAAAAAGATTGGTATAAAAATCAGAAATTCGAGAACTAGTGAGCTAGTAAATCTATCAAATGCTTAACCTAATCAAGTGAAAATACAATGGGGTAAATTTTTTGGTTAAATATAATTTTTTTATGATCTAATTCAAGTGGAACAAAATTTATTGAATCTCGTTAGCATGCTCTAAAAGATAGCATAAATTCATTGCTATTTGCCACAAAGGAGTTCCAGAAATCTTGATTTGGGAATAAGCAAACTAATCCAAGAAACTCAATGATTACTATGAGCTTCCAAATATTTTCCAAGGATGAAATATACTTGTGACCCTATAAAAGAACTTACATTAACCATTTAACCCAATCCTAAAACAAGAAATCATTAATACTAAATGCAAAAATAGAAAGAAACAAGAACAAGAGATGCATGTGAATAAGAAGTGAAAAGAATAAAAACAAATGATACAAAAGGGCTCTGAGGCTCTTGGAATTGCCAAGCCTAAGAAAACTTAGAGGCATATGGAGGAGAAAAAGATTTATAAGCTAAAAATGACATTAATCTTCATTTTTTTCATCAATACAATTACATCCCTCCAAGAAAATACAATGGAGCTGCAAAAATATGAGTTCTCTCCACAAGAATACTAATAGAAATCTACCTCTAGAGGAAAATTTTACTTGGTACTTATACAAAATTATTAGGAATCATTCCCCATGAAAGGAGGAAGCTTTCTCCACTAAAATCCCTTTATTAGTGGATGTGGTTCCCAATACTAGGAATCTGCATTAAATAGTAGGGAACACATTCCTAGATTTTCTCAATCATTGGAGTTCCACAATCTGTTCCATAATTCCATAATATCTTGTTGATTTATTATTTAATATTGATCCTCATATAGCAGTGTTGTAACAGCTACAACCACCCTCCCAGATTTTTCCTTAGCTTCGTTTTGGAGCCTCCCTACCAAGTTTTCACAACAACTTGCCTTGCTTCGTCAAGTACACAAGCTTTAGTGTTTTCCTTGCACAAAGGCAACATGTCAATCACAAATAAATGCATTCCCCTCATAGGCTAATCACCTAGACTTGTTCTAGTTGCAGGCTGAGCGGCTCCCCCATGAAATTACGTAATTATGGATGGAAACCGGCCTTCCCTCCAGAAATTTCGCAATCCTGATTGGCAGCTTGTTGGGCTCCAGAATTGTGCAATTCTAGAAGTTAACACTCAAAGTGAAAATTGTACAATTTTCTCAAGCAAGGCTACTCAGCCCAAAATTTGACCAAAGTTGGGCAGCAGTCAGTTATTCTACCCAGAAATTATGCAAATCTTTTGGGCAGCCAACCCAGCGCCCAACCAGAAATGCGCATTTTCTCCCAGCAGTTGAACAACCTCTTGCATGTGCAGTTGAGTTGACTGATTCCCTCTAGGACCGAGAAAAATAGACTTGCATGCATGGATTGCTTCTCCCAAGGCAACATGCAAAGGCATCCCTTTTTCCAGGGATATATTTTTGGCAGTTGGAGGTTACATGCAAGGATCATTTCAGAGACCTCCCACCAAGTGTCACTTTCCCTAGATTTGTGGCATACGCGTCACAACCTCAATGTTATAAAAACTCATTAATTGGATGTTGCAGAGCTCATTCTTCACATCAACCATGCATCTTTGACATCTAATGTCACATCTAGGATTTGTTGGCACATTCATCTCAACTATTTTGGGGTAAGCTCGCTTCCCATGTCTTGTGTTTCATTTCTGGTGCTTTTTGTGTTTCACTTCATGTGAATGTTGTCTACTTGATTTCAATGAGTGCTTGCTGTAATTTTGATACATACTACCTTGTTCTAGCACTGTTTTAGTTTTCATTGCTATCTGACTATTGTCGCATGCATGAAACTATTTTGCATGAATGGTTGCTGATTCAGCAACTCACTTCAACATGCATTTTGATCTATTTATTGTATCTTTCATTCAATGTTTGTATGCACAATCAATCACTTCTACTTTCACTTAGTGTCACCATGCATTCACTGTCATATTTGCTTTGAGTTTCCTGTTAGCGAGTCTAGCCAACCTTGGCCCAGTCTCTACCTTCACTGAGATGACATTACGTAATCAGTGGAAGGAAGGCTCCCTCTTCCTCTCTAGAAATGCACATTTCTTCCTAGGCACTGTCCTCCAAGACTGTTTTGCACATTTATGAGGGACAGTGACTGTTGGCCCAAAAAATTGTGCAATGCAATCAATGAGCCTGTAGCCATTGCTAGCTGAGATTGTGAATTACACAATTCCAGTAGTTGATAGCCAGACTGGATTGTGAAGTGCGCAGTTCTAGCAGTCAGCCAATCTCCCAACAACCTAGACTATGCCTTGCACAGTCTTGGCAGTCAATCTCTCAACCTCTTGGCTGAAATTGCACAACCTTCATGATCAGTCACACAAGTATGTTGCAAGTCAGTTCTCAAGTTCATTTTGGTTTTCAACTGATAGATTTCTTTCCATGAGTGTTGTCATGTCTCTAGGTATTGTGGGTGTTCATCTTCTTCTCAACAGTGTAGGTACAATGGTTTTAAGAGATCAGAACCA
Organism: Pinus taeda; assembly: GCA_000404065.3. Taxonomy (NCBI): domain Eukaryota; kingdom Viridiplantae; phylum Streptophyta; class Pinopsida; order Pinales; family Pinaceae; genus Pinus; species Pinus taeda. The sequence goes on from APFE030871588.1 coordinate 75,797, forward strand.
AAGACACCATTTAGAGCACACTTGGGGATGCAGTCGACCAAGTGTCTATGAACTTACCTACCCATGAAGACATCAAGTTTTTAGTAGACAAGGACATCAAGATATGATGGTAGCAGCATCATAGCGAGCAACACCATGAACAATAGCTGAAGGAAGCATACTGAATGCAATGAATGTAATAAGAAGGTTCTTGACAACACAAAGGTTGAACAAAGTTGCAAGCTCAAGTAGATCCACTAATGATGAAAGAAACTTTGGATACTCAGGCTATGGGGTGACGGCGCGACATGAATATCGTACAAAGACAGAGAATGGAACCAAGAAGGAATTGCATGTGCTGAAGCAGCAACTCAAGTAAGAACATGAAGTTTCACAGACACACAAATGATTTGTAGCAGGAACAAGAACAATAATGGGAGAAACATGCACCCATGGATGAAACTGTGCTTGTACAATCTAAAGATCTGTCCTAGTGGTTGGCATGGAGCAGACATGGTGAGTAGTGTTGTTGATTGTATGCAAGGGATTCAGTAGCATGCATTTCATTATGCACATGCATGTGATCAAACCCATTCAACACACTTACCAAGGCAAAGAAATGAAGCAAGTCCAACTGGAGCTAAACATGTACTTCGGCAAGTTGATGCGCATGACCACCATCACACACTTGAAGATCAGCACAGACCTATGCATCAGTGTGTTTTTGGTTCAGCCACACCCGAGAAGACCATGAAAATTTTAGAAGACGAGTTCGATGAAGGATCTGAACCAATGCACCAGTGGTAACAGATGCAAGAGTTCGCTTCAGCAAGATGCCACCATGGGGTGCATGCACACCATCACAGACAACCAAGCTTGGCATCAACTCACCACCTTCACCATCACAAGAATGTCAAAGAGTTAGTCTCATCACAACAGGCTGAGTGTCAGTGATGTCTTGCATGGCTTGCTCAAGCCATGTTGTCTCACATGAGTACATGTGCATTGTAATGTAACGTCATGTCAAGTGTAAGGCAAGTGCCGAAATTTGCATGTAACAATCATAGAGTAGATGAAGAGTCATGAGGGTAGATGAACTGTCACAAAGGGGAATTTCAAGGGTCACCCCACCCTTTGCTATAAATAGTCCCTCATAATTCACTGTATAGGCTTTTGGTTAGCCAAGCTTCCAATAAGGCTATCTTGGAGAGAGCTTAGATAGTATTGTAACGCACCACTGCACAAAGTTAGTACATATCTTTGGAGGAACATGCAGATGTGGCTATAAAATCCCACTATTGGAACTATCAGGTGTACATGGATGTATTGTATTCATTGGAACTTACACTTCTTAATAAAATGGAGCGAGCGCATTTTCATGCATATGTTGTTATTGTAGTTGGAATATTCTGGTTGTTGTAGCAATATATGTTGTTTAACTTACGTATTTGTGTATGAGCTATTTTGTATGCAATTTTATGAATATTATTAAAAATGTGTTGTTGCTTTGAACATCACCTTGGATTTCTCACTATCTTGCTTTCCAACTATGTTGAAAATGCAACAAGATGATGGAGCTTAGTGAAAAGAAGTTGCCTTCACTAAGTGGGCCCACAGGATATTTTTGGCGCAAAGTCTATTTTTAGACATATGGATCATGGTCTATGAGTTGTAGGATGCTATTTATGGATGATTGGTCATGTTAGTAAAAATAGATGGACCTCTATTTTTAGACATATGGGCGGAGTCTATTTTTAGACTACCAGTCAAAAAATAGAACAATCGAATATTATTAGCTCTTAATAATATTTGGACTATAAACATTACCTTATCCTCTTGCAGCACTTTTGTTCAAGCTACGAATGTGGCACATGCAACTTCCAGAAGGAAATACGCTTTTCCTATGGGTTAGTTGAGCTATTGCATGATGGACTTCAGTTAGAACTCAAGTGATTGAGTTTGGTGGAGTTGATTAAGGAGTTGATGGAGTTGTGTTCAGTTTGACTTAGTTGAACTAGTTGTATTTAGTCTAACTGAAAAATACACTAGTGATGAGTGGTGTGAATTAATTATTAATTAATTCACTAATTATTAACTCATAAATCAACTAAAGAATATGTTATTTAACTCAGTGTATGGACAGTTAATTGGAGACAAGTGTTAGAGGTGGGTGAAAGGGTGAGACTACTATCAGTTGTGACTATAGCTGTGCATGAGATTTGCAAAATAATTGATTGAGGTTGCCAATCAGGATTTTGCAGTACATGCCAAGGGAATTCGAGCTTGGATCTGATCTATTCTCAATAGGGATTACGCAGTGGAGGCAGGCAAACAGCGGAGGAGATTTGAACCTGTGACTTGTTCAGATCTGAGCTAGTTTTGTGTGTAGCAGGTCGAGATAGTACTGAGTACTTGTGAGGAGTATTGTACTATGTATTGTTACATGTTCTCTATCATTATAATATATAGATAGTTGGGGGTTTTCAGCTGCATTCTTTCCACAGTACATACTGTGTTGATATATGTGATTGATGTTTCAATATGTGCATGCAATTGTTTTTAATTCCGCAAAATTGATGATCAATGGTAGAGGAGGTTATGTATTATGCATGCATTCTGCAAATAGTGTATAATCAGGATAATCTCTGTGAATAAGTGTTATATTATTCAAATTTCTACATGGTATCAGAGCGAAAGTTGATCATCAGATCTATTATTCAGAAAGTGATTACATTTTTTCTTCTTCAGGCAGAATCTGTAATCGGGCCAGGTAGCCGCTAGATTCATCCTTCTTTTGGAAGGTGAGATATCCTATAAATTCCCATACAATCAATCTTTGTACGAGAAATACTTTGTTCCCATGAATTTTAGATCAGAAGCGGTTGAGTTTTGAGTTGGTGGAATTCGAATTTGCAGCAGTGTTTTCTTGGTGTCGAAGTTGAAATGTCTTTCAATGGATTGCGATTGGAGTATGCCCTTGAAGGCAGCTCGAATTATATTGCATGGAAAGACAGGATGGAGGCGGTGTCAGATGACAATGAGTTGAAGGAGTTCATAGATACTGATGTCCCAAAGCCTACTGATGCTACTCAAGTTGAGGCTTGGCAAAAGAAGATAGCAAAGTGTTGAAGGATTCTGTTGGAGGGTGTGAAGGATCAAATTGTTGCATGGAAAGGCTTCTCCATACTTGATGAGGAAAGCATTGATAGATTTATTCCAAAGCAAGATCGACCAAAGGAAGTTGGCGCTCAAGGATAAACTCTGAAACATTAAGTGTGAGAATGGAGACAATATGCCCAAGTATCGCACGAAGTTCACCCAATGCCGGGATGAGCTGGGAAGTGTGGGGTTGACTGTTGATGATGAGGACTTGGTGAGATTATCTCTCCTTGGTCTTTCGAAGAGTTGGCATTCCTATCAGGACTCTGTCAATGGTCAGGAGAAATTGCCAGGATGGGAGAGACTTTGTCGGATCTCGTGCAAGAGTAGATCAGGCGGAATACCAGGGACGGATCTTCATCAAAGGCATCTAATGAAGAAAATTGAGCTTTGGCTACCAAAGCAAAGAATGGGAAGAACAAGAAAGCTTCTAATTCCGATGTGAAATGTAAGAAGTAGGACATGTCCAAGGTGAAGTGCTTTCACTATTACCAGCACGGACATTATGCCACAAATTGTTCGCAGAAGAAGAAAAATAAGCAAGCTGCTGGATCTGCAGTGGGAGAGGCCTTAGCCTCGCAGTTTGAGCTGGATTTTTCATTGATCACATACTTGGTATCAATTTTGATGGGATCAGTATGGTTCTTGGATAGTGGTGTGTCTTTTCACATGACAGGAGATCGAGATTTGTTTTTTGATCTGGATGATAAAGATCTTGGAGTGCAAATCGAGATGGGCGATGATGGTAGATACAATGCGACTGGTATCGGTACCATTTCATTTGAGAGGGAGTCTGGTAAACCCTTCGTATTGAAGGAAGTGATTCATGTTCCAGTATTGAAGAAGAATCTTAGCTCTGTGGTGATGTTAGAAGACAAGGGATATGATGTTGTCTTCAGCGAGGGAAAGGCTTTCCTGCGTAGTAAGACAATTGGAGAAACCCGGAAGATAGGGGTTCGAGTCAGGAACCTTTATCAATTGCATGTAGATGGCTGCACAGTAATGGCATGCAAGGTAGAAGGAATGGTGAGCAAGGATGATGGAAAGCTATGGCACCGGAGATTAGGCCACCTTCACCATGGAGCTTTGAAGATATTGCAACAGATTTCTACTAGGCTTCCTAAAGGCACTCTTGCGCAGTCAGATCAGTGCAAGGGGTGTACTTTGGGAAAATTTGTGAAAGCTACCTTTCACGAGAAGGATAGTCATGCCACGAGGATCCTTGAGAGAATTCACACAGACATGTGTGAACCTTTCTCAGTAGCTTCTATAGCAAAGCACAAGTACTATGTGATCTTTGTTGATGATTTCTCTCGAAAGTGTTGGATCTTCTTCATGTAGAAGAAGAGAGAGACATACTCAAAGTTCTGTGAGTTCAAAGCACTGGTCGAAAAGGAATCGAGGAAGAAGGTGAAGCCTCTTAGGAGTGACAATGGTGCTGAATTCATCTCTAGCGAGTTCAAGGACTTCTGCAGCATAGAAGGGATTCAAAAAGAGCTCATAGCTCCCCATAACTCATATCAGAACGGGGTTGCTGAGCGGAAGAACAGAACAATTGTGGGTGCTGCACGGGCGATGTTGCATGATCAAGGCCTACCCCTTCACTTGTGGGCAAAGGCATGCAATACTACAGTATATGTGAAAAACCGTTGTCCTCACAAGATACTTGGCATGAGTACACCCGAGGAGGCTTATTCTAGTAAGAGGCCTGATATTTCCCATTTGAGTATTTTTGGTTCTCCTATTTACATGCATGTGACGAAGGATGCCAGGAAGAAACTGGAGCTGATCGCAGAGCTTGGGATATTTGTGGGGTACACTGATACACCCCACAACTATCGTGTGTATTTGTCAGACAGTCGCAAGACTGTTGTGCGACGGGATATCAAATTTTAGGAGGAGAAAGCCATGAAGTTTTCACTTGAGAGGGAGCCACACTTACATGCAGATGAGGAGCTATTAGTTCCTAAGGATGAGCTTCAGGATGTGGATCAACCACAAGATGAAGTTCATGGAGTGGAAGAGACCACTCATGTAGTGCCAAGCATCAGAGGGCGAAAGCGCACTACAGAAGCTGAGCGACTAGCTCAATATGCAGAGAAGGTTGTAGGACCACCTACAGCACAGCGCAAACAGAGACAGTCACCTGATCGGTACACTGGATACATGGATTTTGTGAGAAAATGTGTCGTGACTAAGCCATCCTCTTTCAAGGAACCTGTGGAGGATCCCGTATGGGTAGATGCCATGGTGGAAGAGTATGATTCGATTGTCAGAAACAGTGCATGGGAGATTGTCCCAAGACTGGAGGGGAACCAGTGGTGGGTTCAAAATGGATCTACAAAGTGAAGCAGGCAGCTGACGGGAGTGTGGAGAAGTACAAGGCAAGATTTGTTGCCCGAGGCTTCTCACAGATAGACGGGATCGATTATGAGGAGACCTTTCCACCTGTCACAAGGTATTCTTCCATACAGATGATTCTTTCTCTCTCAGTGCAGATGGGGTGGCACATCCATCAGATGGATGTGAAGACTGCGTTCCTCAACGAAGTCATTAAGGAGGAGGTGTACATAGAGCAGCCCGAAGGTTTCGAGATCTTCAGCAGCAAGTCGCATGTGTGCAGGCTCAAGAGAGCACTGTATGGGTTGAAACAAGCACCTCGTGCTTGGTACACACGGATAGACAGTTATTTCACCAGAATTGTATTCTCCAAGAGTGAGGCGAATCCTAACCTATACTAGATTGTGGTGGAGGGTAAGTTGTTGATCATTGTACTTTATGTAGATGATTTGATTTTGATGGGAGATGAGCTGTTGATACTTTCATGCAAGGAGGATCTTCCTAGAGAGTTTGAGATGAAGGACTTGGGTCTCCTTCATTATTTCCTGGGATTGGAAATTTTGCAGCACAGTGATGGACTATTTGTTTCTCAGGGTAAGTGTGCCCAGGAGATACTGGAGAAGTTCAACATGCATGGTTTCAAACCTGTTGATATTCCTCTTCCTAGAGGTTGGAGGAAGGAGGATGCTACTTCAGCGGAGGTAGTGGATGCCACTGTTTATCGACAGTTGGTGGGGTCGCTTATGTATTTGGTCAATACACGACCTGATGTATGCTATGCTATTAACCAGCTTTCACAAGCTATGGTTAAGCCAACCAAGCTCTTCTAGAAGGCAGGAAAGCATGTATTGTTTTATCTCAAAGGCACATCGGGATATGGATTGTGGTACAGACAAGAGGATGAGATGAACCTATGTGGCTTCACGGATGCAAATTGGGCAGGGAGCCCAATGGATAGAAAGAGCACATCTGGAGGGATCTTCAGTATCGGGTTGACATCAGTTTCTTGGTACATCAAAAAGCAGAGATCCGTGGCACTCAGTTCAGCAGAGGCTGAGTATATGGCAGCAAGTTTGGCTGCATGTGAGGCTATATGGATGAGGAAGATCCTGGTCGAGTTGTTCGGGTCACACTTGGAGCCTACTGTGATTTATTTTGATAACCATATTTGCATTAAACTCTCGGCTAATCCAGTATTTCATGATAGATCCAAGCACATCGACATCAAGTACCATCATATCAGAGATTGTGTGCAACAGAGAATCATGTTACTTTCATACATTCCCACAGAGGATTAGGATGTTGATATCTTGACGAAGGTGCTCACTAGGAGCAAATTCGAAAACCACAAAGGCAGGATAGGGGTTGCAGATAATCCATATCTTGTTGAGAGGGAGTGTTGAAAATGCAACAAGATGATGGAGCTTAGTGAAGAGAAGTCGCCTTCACTAAGTTGGCCTACAGGCTATTTTTGGCGCAGTCTATTTTTAGATTATGTCTATTTTTAGACATATGGATCATGGTCTATGAGTTGCAGGATGCTATTTATGGATGATTGGTCATGTTGGTAAAAATATATGGACCTATATTTTTAGACATATGGGCGGAGTCTATTTTTAGACTGCCAGTCAAAAAATAGAACAGTCAAATATTATTAGCTCTTAATAATATTTGGACTATAAACATTATCTTATCCTCTTGCAGCACTTTTGTTCGAGCTACGGATGTGGCACATGAAACTGCCAGAAGGAAATACGCTTTTCCTATGGGTTATTTGAGCTATTGCATGATGGACTTCGGTTAGAACTCAAGTGATTGAGTTTGGTGGAGTTGATTGAGGAGTTGTGGAGTTGTGTTCAGTTTGACTTAGTTGAACTAGTTGTATTTAGTTTAATTGACAAATACACTAGTGATGAGTGGTGTGAATTAATTATTAATTAATTCACTAATTATTAAATCATAAATCAACTAAAGAATATGTCAGTTCACTCAGTGCATGGACAGTTCACTGGAGACAAGTGTTAGAGGTGGGTGAAAGGGTGAGACTACTATCAATTGTGACTATAGCTGTGTATGAGATTTGCACAATCATTGATTGAGATTGCCAATGAAGATTGCGCATTACATGCCAAGGGAATTTGAGCTTGGATCAGATCTATTCTCAACAGGGATTGTGCAGTGGAGGCAAGCAAACAACGGAGGATATTTGAACCCGTGACTTGTTCAGATCTGAGCTAGTTTTGTGTGTAGCAGGTGGAGATAGTACTGATTACTTGTGAGGAGTATTGTACTATGTATTGTTACATGTTCACTATCATTATAATATACAAATAGTTGGGGGTTTTCAGCTGCATGCTTTCCCTAGTACATACTGTGTTGATATGTGTGATTGATGTTTCAATGTGCGCATGCGATTGTTTTTAATTCCGCAAAATTGATGATCAATGGTAGAGGAGGTTATGTATTAAGCATGCATTCTGAAAATAGTGTATAATTAGGATAATCTCTATGAATAAGTGTTATATTATTCAAATTTCTACAAGCTGGTGATGCATCTTTGCTCGTGTGTTCCCTTCTAAGCCAATTACTATTACAGGTTTCCAAGGGGCACACTCACTGCACTCCCCATGTGTTAGAACCTTTCATGCACCTTCCTTGGATCATTGCAGCTATCACACCCTTGCTATCAACAGAGTTATCTTACTTGCCTCTGTGTGAAATTGTGATCAAGGCATTACCATAAGACCCATTTATGGGAATCCTACATCAAACAGTCTGAGGTCTAATTGGGACTTCTTACCAGGGAGATCCCTTGACATGTTAGCAGGTTCAGCACCGTCAAAATTTATGGTGCTAGAAGGAGGGCCATATGACAAGTTGTGCCCTCTCATTTGGTTTTGAACCTTTGCATATCTTTCATGGATTCTTGCACTCTTCTCCCTTTGCATTGTTTTTTCTAATCATGAAGATCTCACCATGACGGGGGAGTTTTTCAATCTCTTGTCCACTTACACATATGATGGTGAAGGCAAAGTGGCCTGGATTGAGTACTTACATGACTTTCTTTCCATGCTTCATGAGGAAGATGGATGTTCTGATGAACAAACCAGCTTGCTACTTACATATGCACTTCATGAATCTCCATGCCAATGGCTGCTCAACCTAGCGACTAACTACATGCACTCACTTGAGCACTTATGTGATCTCATTAAAGATACTTTCTATCATTTTGATCCAGAATATCTTGATCGAAAAATGTTACAATAGCAGAAGGCTCCACATGAATCGATCATGGATTTTTAACAACTCTTCCATGACTTGTAGTTTCAATCTCCGAGGAGCCAGATGAATTTGCCTATCTTTGGGATTGATTTGAGTATTACCTTAATAAACCTTCCTATACCAAGAAGAAGCTTGAGATCAAGCCTCACTCAACATTCTTCACTGATGGAGCTGCACAATCTCATGTGGGTACAGCCACTGTCTCGATTGATTGTGCACCTTCCCCTCATTCAATAGTTCCACCACTGTTAAGTGATGTTGAGCATCATGTTCACACACTTGTTCAACTTTCACATCCTCCCAACATCACTTCACTCAATTTTCGCACAAATTTGGTTGTGAGTCCTTCGAGTTCTCATATGCATTCTGTTCTACGACCTCTGTCTTTGCACTCGGATGTTCCTCTAGATGATACTATCTTGTGTTCATCCATTTCGAACTCTTAACTTGTTGTGAATGAGGAACAAGCCTCTAACGGAGTTGGTGTTGCACAACCAACATGCGTTGTCATTCATGAAGAGTATGAGTGGGAGTTTGAGCATCAACACTCAGTAAAGGATGACTCCCTTCCATCCAAGCCCCCTCCGTTTTTTCCTAACATCTTTGGTGAACCTGCCATCCATGATTTTTCATGTGCGTCTTCATCCACAGATGCACCCATTGTTGATCACTTAGAGGACTCACCGGATGTTGGCCCATCATTCAACAACGAAGAGGAGAAGTTATTCATTGAAAAGCTACTTGATCTTTCATTTGTCTTTTCTGGAAACATAGAGGATGAGTTTGTTCACTTTTCATCTACCCCTTTGTTTGATTCATTTGATCATGAGGATGCCCATGAAATCATTGATTTTTTTGATCGTGGCGATCGCGATCCATTTGTTCCATATATGATCACGATCATGACTCTATCATAGTTGATATTTTGAAGCCACCAGTCTATGATGATCTATTTGATGATGAAGTTGAAACATTCAAGATTGTCAAGGCACTCTAGCCCGCGCTGATGGTTATGTCAGGTCCTCACTCTCTTGGGGTTATTCTCACTTCCAATCATGAAATTGTTCAATCATCCAAGGCTCCTCATCACTCATCTGTATGCATTGAATATCCATCTCACACACAATTCATGCTTCCTCCACTTGAACTTCATGATCCCATCGCTCATGCATTAGAGGAATCTTACATTACAAGCACTTATGCATGATGCAATTTGTCTTTGTTTCTTTCGTTTGCTTGCATGCCATAGTCAAGATGTGCTTATGCTTCAAAGTTCCACGCAGTATCACGTAGCACTATGATAAGTCCATGGACTACTTTTTATGCACTTGAACTCACTTGGGTCCTGTAGGCACTTGGAAACACGAAGTGTGGTTTTCTTCATTGTTATATCTTTCTTGCTTGCTAGTTCTCACAATTTGGTTGCTCGTGGACGAAGCCTTCACCAACATAGGTCAACCAATGCACCGATGGCTGCATTGGAAATATCACTTCACATGATCAAGCCCATGCTCCGTTAGTTTAGGAGTAGGAGTAATGTTTTCTTTCAATGAGTTTTCTTGAATTCTTGTTTGCTTACTTTGTTTGTTTGTTTGTTTGCTTTCTTGCTTGTTTGCTTACTCGCTTTACTTTCTCTTTTGCTTATGCTCTTGCTTTGCTTTGTTTTTTGTTAGTTCGCTTGTTTCATTCATAGGTTAGTTTCACATGAAACTATGTATGACTCTTGAAACGAGCTAGGTGAAGTACAAGAGGGCTTGTACAACTATCACTACTTATTTGTTTGTCATGTTTCCTCTGTATGAAGAACTTGTTACTTTTAGTCCATGATACGTTGAAGGAAAATACGTATTGTTTGAAGTAAACCTTGGTGAAAAAACAATGCTTGCACGCTAGCTAGTGTCATTGACTCTCGCCAAGTTTTTTTTGGGTTAACCCTTGGCAGCTCAGTCAAGTAGAGTAAGGTGAGGGGAAAAACCTTAACAAGCACGTTAGAGATAAAATAAACTACTTCTCTACTGGAGCAACCTCTTTTGTTGTCAATAAGTCAGGATCCCTCTTCCACCTCTCAAATGAATAAGTGCTATGCACAGCTGAAAAAATGAAAATGAAAAAAATGAAAAAGTCAAAAATTCAAATTGAAAAGTGAATAAGGCGAATGAAGAGAAATCCTTCTTGCACAAGGAGGTGATGCAAGTAACTCCATCGGGGTACTCACTAGGTTCAGTAGTAGTAGAGCCATGCTTGTGTTCCTATGTGACTCCATCATGGTACTTTCCATGCCTGCTTGCAGTGGAGCAACACCAGAGATGAAACTAAGACTTTGAAGGCTATACTTTTTGTAAAAAAATATACCCCTGAACTCCAATCAAAATAATTGTGTTGCCTTGGCTTGGAATGTGTGTCAATCAACCAAGAGCTTGGCAAATGCTATATCTTATAATCAATCTAGTGTGAAACCAAGATGAGCTAAGAACTGAACAATACTCCCGGAGGTGTTAGACTTGCTTTTCACGAACAAGGTCCATTCAGAGAGCTGGGGTTCTACCAGTGTGTCACCAAGTGTTGTAGTGGCTACAACCACCCTCCAAAATTTTTCCTTATCTTTCTTTTGGAGCCTCCCTACCAATTTTTCGCAACACCTTGCCTTGCTTCGTCAAGAACACAAGCTTCAGTGTTTTCCTTGGACAAAGGCAGCCTATCGATCATAGCTCGATGCATTCCCCTCATAGGCTAATCAACCAGACTTGGTCTAGTTATAGGTTGAGCAGCTCCCCCAAGAAATTGCATAATTCTCGAGGGAAACCAGCCTTCCCTCCAAAAATTGTGCAATCCTAACTGGCAGCCTATTGAGCTCCAAATTGCGCAATTCTTGCAGTCAACACTCATAGTGAAAATTGCACAATTTTCCCCAGCAGGGCTATTCAGCCTAGAATTTGCACAAATATGGGCAGCAGTCAACTACTTTGCCGAGAAATTTCAAAAATCTCCTAGGAAGCTAGACTAGCTCCTAGCTAGAAATGTGCATTTTCTCCTATCAGTCGAACAGCCTCTTGCATGTGCAACTGAGTTGACCAGTTCCCTCCTGGACCTAATAAAATAGACTTGCATGCATGGGCTACTTCTCCCAAGGCAACATGAAAAGGAATCCCTTGTTTCAAAGATCTATGTTTTCCAGTTGGAGGTTACATGCAAGGATCATTTCAGAAACCTCCCACGAAGTGTCGTTTTTCCTAGATTTGTGGCATGCGTGTCACTACCTCGATGTTATCAAAACTCATCAATTGAACATTTCAGAGATCATTCCTCACATCAGCCTTGTAGCTCTAACATCCCACATCACATATAGGAGTTGTCGACACATTCATCTCAACTTTTTTTGGGTAAGCCCACTTCCCATGGCTTATGTTTCATTTCTGGCGCTTTTTGTTTTTCTCTTCATATGAATGTTGTCTACTTGATTTCAGTGAGTGATTGTTGTCATTTCGATACATACTATATTGTTCTAGCACCGTTTCAGTTTTCATTGCTATCTCACTACTGTCACATGCAAGGAATTATTTTGCATGAACGGTCACCGATTCGATGACTCACTTCACCCACATGCATATTAACATGTTTACTGAATCTTTTATTCAATGTTTGAATGCACGATCAATCACTTCTACTTTCACTTAGTGTCACCATGCATTCACTGTCATATTTGTTTTCAGTTGCTCATCGGCGAGTCTAGCCAACCTTGGCTTAGACTCTGCCTTCACTAAGACGAAATTGTGCAATCCCAAGAAGGAAGGCTTTGTCTTCCTCTCTAGAAATGTGTATTTCTACCCAGGCACTGTCCTCTGAGATTTTTTTCCACATTTTTGAGGGACAGTGAATGCTAGCCCAGAAGATTGCGCAATGCAGTCACTGAGCCTATAGCCACTGCTAGCTAAGATTGTGCATTACGCAATTTCAACAATCAGTAGCTAGATTGGACTGTGCATTGTGCAGATCTAGAAGTCAGTCAGTCTCCCAACATCATAGACTATGCCTTGCACAGTCTTGGTAGTCAGTCTCCCAACCTCCTGACTGAAATTGCACAACCTTCATTATCAATCACACAGGAATGTTGCAAGTCAGCTCTCAAGTTCATTTTTGTTTTCGACTGGCAAATTGCTTTCCATGAGTGTTTCCATGTCTCCAAGTATTGCAGGTGTTCATCTACCTCTCAGAAGTGCAAGTACAATGGTTTCAAGAGGGCAGAGTCAAAGACACCATTTAGAGCACACTTGGGGATGCAGTCGATCAAGTGTCTATGAACTTACCTACCCATAAAGACATCAAGTTTTTAGTAGACAAGGACATGAAGATATGACAACAGTAGCATCACAGTGAAAAGCATCATGAACAACATCTTAAGGAAGCATATCGAATGCAACGAATGTAAGTGGAAGGTTGTTGACAACACAGAGGTGGAACAAAGTTGTGAGCTCAAGAAGATCCACTGATGATGAAAGCAACTTTGGAGACTCAGGTTATGAGGTGACGACACAATATGAAGATCATGCAAAGATATGGAATGGAAAAAAGAAGGAGTTGCATGTGCTAAAGCAGCAATTCAAGGAAGAACATGAAGTTGTACATACAGACAAATGAGTTGTAGTGGGAACAAGAACAGCAGTGGGTGCAACATGAACTCATGGATGAAATTGCGCTCATACAAGATAAAGATCCATCCTAGCAGCTGGCAAAGTGTAGACATGGTGAGTAGTGTTTTTGATTGCATGCAAGGGATTTAGTAGCATGCATGTCATTGTGCACCCACATGCGATCCAAACTATTCAACGCACTCCTCAAGGAAAAGACAAGAAGCAAGTCCAACTGGAGATGAACATGTACTTTAGAAATTTAATGCATGTGACCACCAGCACACACTTGAAGATCAACACAGACGCTATGCATCAGTGTGTTTTCGGTTCAACTGAAGCCAAGAATACCATGCGCATGTTAGTAGACAATTTGGATGAATGAGCTGAACCAATGCACTGGTTGCAATGGAGGCAAGAGTTCACTTCAACAAGATGTCACCATGGCATGCATGCACACCATCATGGACAACTGAGCTTGGCATCATCTCACCACCTTCGCCATCACAAGTATGTCAAAGAGTTGGTCTCATCACAATGGTCTGAGTGTCAATGATCTCTTGCATGGCTTGCTCAAGCCATGTTGTCTCACATGAGTACATGTGCATTGTAATGTCACGTCATTTCAAGTGTAAGTCAAGTGTCGATAATTGGATGTAACGGTCATAGAGTAAATGAAGAGTCATGAGGGTAGATGAACTATCACAAAGGGGAATTTCAAGGGTCACCCCACCCTTTACTATAAATAGTATCTCATAACTCATTGTATAGGCTTTTGGTCAACCAAACTTCTGATAAGACTATCTTGGAGAGAACTTGGACAGTGTTGTAACACACCTTAGCTTCTCCACTGTGCAGAGCTAGTACATCTCTTTGGAGGAGTAGGCGAATGTGGCTATAATGATCCACTATTTGCACTAGTGAGTGTACATGGATGTATTGTATGACTAGAACTTACACTTCTTAATAAAATGGAGCCAGCAAGTTTTTATGCATATGCTGTTATTGTAGTTGGACTATTCTTGTTGTTGTAGCAATGTATGTTGTTTAATTTATGTATTTGTGTATGAACTATGTTGTATGAAATTGTATGAATCTTATTGCAGATGTGTTGTTGGTTTGAACATCTCCTTGGATTTCTCGCTATCTTTCTTTCCATCCAGTGAGGCATCTTTGCTCGTGTGTTCACTTCTAAGCTGAGTACTATTACAGCTTTCCAAGGGGCACACTCACCTCACTCCCCATGTGTTAGAACCTTTCATGCACCTTCCTTGGCTCACCGCAGCTATCACACCCTTGCTACCAACAGAGTTATCTTACTTACCCTTGTGCAAAATCATAGTCAAGGCATTACCGTACAACCCACTGTTGGGACTCCTACAACCAACGGGCTGAGGTCTAATTGGGACTTCTTATTGGGGAGATCCCCTGACATGTTGGCAGGTCCAACACCATCAACAAGTAGGGAGCAAGTCCCTGAATTATCTCCTCCTCCAAATCTTCATAATCTGCCCAATATTCTCATAATATTCCACAAAAATAAATAATATTAGGCACAAATATGCAATTATTCATAAACCTTCCTAATGAACTTATTAAAGTTAAAAATACACTATATAATGAAAAATAGATGTTTAACATGCTGAAGGGTGGTTAGATGGGCCTTAATTTATGTTTAATTTAGAGGCATGGACCTTAATTTATGCCTAATTTAGAGGCCCATCATACCCCTCTACTGAAACTGTTGCTCATCCTCTAAGTAACTTAGTGACCTTATTGTGCCTCATTCATGGCCCTAGTGGCCTCTCTCTTGTGCATTAAGAATCTTGCCTGTAAGTTTTGCAAGTAGAAGCCCATAAACATATTTGTGCAAAGAAAAATCATTGTTTCTTGAGACCATTAGCTTGCCTTCTTCTTTTCTTTTGTGGCCTAGATGATTGCCTAATGGCCTTGGACTTTTCTATTTTGATTAGGTCTCTCTTAAGCATTGCCTTTTTTTTTGTTTTTAGCACACTTTATTCATTTCTTCCTTCTTGTAGCAACATCCTGCCTTCCTGTAGTAGTCATTCCTTGTTCCTTCAGAGTCTTCTAACTGTATGGGAGTGATGAGAAATGATGTAGGTTTGTGAAAATGGAGAGGATGCTATGTTTGTTTTTTTTCAAGAAATTTCCAGGGTGTGACAAAGTGTAGGGTTTGTTCTTGAAATTATGAAATGGGATGGATGAATGATGGATAGATAGTGAATATGAAGTGGACAGAGAGCTTGGAGTGCTATTGTGACTTGGCCTTTGCAAAAAAACTTCTTTTAACTATTGTCCTCATTCTTTGAAATCATCACCCTTCATAATTTGACTTTTCAACATTGCATGAGTGGAGGAATGAGCTGCAATTAACTAGTTGAAGGTGACTGAGACTATTGACCCATCCTTAGCTTATAAAACGTCATCTCTCATGCATTAAAAACAAATTTCTAACTATAATATGCTTAAGAGAAGAGGTTAAGAATATTTCATACTTGTACATACCTAATGGTTGTTGGAGAGACATTCATGTTGTTGATGAGTTGATATTGTTGTGATTCTCATGACTCAGGTACATCTTCTTGACCGCCTTTTTCTTTTTTTGTTGATCTTATTTTGTTTATGTGTTGTCTTCTTGTTGATGTGTAAGTGCAGGCTTCCTCTATTACTACTAAGCTTTGGAGGAGTTTCATTGTGCCTATAGTTATGCTTCTCCTATTTCAATCATGGTGTTGAAGATTAGGCTTGGAGCCTATTATTACTTCAAAATAGGCCACTACAGGTTTTCCCATGGCACTACTACAGGAAGTCTTCTAGCTACACTTCTTTTAAATTTATGTTTCCTTTCTCTGTTGGAGGCTAAATAGGTATTGGAATGAGTGGAAGGTGTGGCCATAGAGTGACATGGTCGTATTGGGTGTTGGCTGAGATGTGGTGAAGTCAATGTCCTTTTTCCTATCCCAAAATAGGCATGCATCATAATTTTTCCATTGGACTACCTTTCCTGTAAATTTTCAGGACTTCATGTAGTACTATAGGAAACTCATGTAGTAATTACAAGAAATTCTGTAGAAAGCACAAACTTGCCCGAAATTGAAATTTTTATGTTGTTGGAGATGAGTATGGATGAAGGAGCATGGGTATTATGAATGAGATGAAATTGATGAATAAAAAAATGGGGCTTTGTATGGCTTGCTACCCTTTGATCTATGTGTTTATTATCTTCTTGCAAACATACAAAAACCAGAATTGTTATGAGTGGGTAGGTTTGAGGTCCCTGTCATTATTTTTGTGCCTTTTCTCTATCTTTTTCTCTTTTTTTTGAAATACAACCAGATTGCCTCAAAGGAGGTTTTCATTTGGGTTGCCTACCCTGGGTGCCTCAAAAGAGGTTTTCACCCAGAGTTCTCTCTTTTTCTTTTTTCATCTAAGGCAGAGTGGAATTTGAAGATGGATTTTGTTTAGATGGAGTGGATGAGTGATGAAATTGGTGTTGGGTGCCCTATATGAACCTTCCTTAAAGAATACATGACCTTTTGACCCATTTCTCCATCATATTGTCTCTTGTAGCTTCTTCTCGGCCTTCCTATAGAGATCCTGTAGTAATTCAGGACAACCTCTTGTAGCATACTTGTTTTGTCCATATCTACCAAATGGTAGAATGGATCAACCTAAAAACTTTTGAGCATGTTTCCGTCATTATTATATACCTCCCCATAGAAAAAAAAAAAAGATCTTTGCCAATGGATGCATGAAACTCAAGAAAAACTAAAAATGGATGAAGGTGATGGAGGTCGATTTCTTGGAAAGTGTGCAGTGGAATTTGCTGAAATTTCTTGCGCATGTTACCATCATCCATATGCATCCCCCCCTGAAACTTGGCAAATGGATGCATGGTTTTTAATTTATGGAAAAAATAAATTTCTTCTCTATGTATTTTTGTTTCATGTAGTAAAACATAGCATTCTTGTAGTTTTTTAGGATAGCAAGCAAACTCAATGGAAAAATTTTGAGAATGATGGGTGGATGGTGAAAATAGATGAGGGTGATGGATTGGCATGACCTTAGAATTGTTGGAGCATTTGAGAAAAGGAGGAGAAAGTAAAAATTTAACTTCTTTTGACTAAGCTTGACCAATTTTTACCAACTTATTTTTGTTTCTTGCAGATGTTGGAGAGTACATGCATTCATCAAAGAGATACATGGAGCAAAGATTTTTATTTTTTCCATTTTTTTATTTTAGGCCTACTAGCTACCTCAAGGAGGTTTTCAACTAGTAGGTCTTTCTAAGCGCCTTAAAGGAGGTTTTCACCTAAAATCTTCTATTTTTTCCTCTTTTTTTCTTTTTTTCCAACACATTGACTACCTCATGGAGGTTTTCAATCAATGAGTCAATCTCAAATGCCTCAAAGGAGGTTTTCACCTGAGATTTTATTTTTTTCTCTTTTTTTTCAATTTTCTTTTCTACCATACTCTACTTGAAAAAAAAATCACTTTCAAGTATAATAATACTTCCAATGGAGCCATGTGCACATCAAGATGACAGAAAAACTAATGTGTAGGCTTGCAATATATGATTTGACATGTACCTAGATTTCAAAGACCAAACAACTTGACTTTGATGATATCAAGCACATTTGAAAAAGAGAGTGTTGTTGTAACTTAGTGACTATCTGGAATCAAACGTCAATATAACTTGCATGTCCTTGGTTTGATTTCTTATCTGGATCATTCTTCATGTCTTCTTCCACCATGACCTTCAAATCTTCCTCTTTTTGTTGATTGTTCTCTTGAATACATGGAGAATTTGATGGTAACCATGAGAGAGCTTTCTCAATTTGTGGTTTTTTTGTCTGCTCTTCATCAAATGCAGCTCGTGGTTATCTGATCTTCTCTTTTGAATCTTCTTTTTCTGCATGTTGTCCTTGAATGGAATCTAAGGAATCTCTTTTTTTGAATATTCTTCTAGAGCTAAGATGAATACCTAATGAGCCTCATAAATGGGTAATTATATAGGCTAATTTTACCTCCTAGCCTAGTCAAATCAACCATTCTCGTAGCTTATTGTATGATTTTCTGATTATATTTATGCTTATAGGTTGAGTTGAGTTAGTTATTATACCATGTGGTCTAACATGTATTTAATGCAGATTATTGATGGATTTCAAGGTCAAAGTCAAGGATCTAGTGGCAAAAATGCAGCAATAACTTGAAGTAGACAGAGGAGAGGACTTATAGGAGGGAATTCCCCTCATTTATTGCTCCTCACTTTGAATTCCCCTTCCTTTAGCTTGGAGTACAAGCAGTCGAATCATGCACTAGAAGGCGGCCGAGCAAGTGGAAGATGATTGAGAGTTATCTCAAGTTTTGGGAGCCAAGCCACCCTGATTTTAAGGAAGCTATTAGGAGCTTCAGATATATAAGTAGAGAGGCCTAGGGCATCACTAGGGCTGACTTTTTGGCTTATGTAAACTTTGCTCAAATTTTGAGCTTACTACTTTATGACAATTTTATGTAATCTTGTTATTTTTGGATAATAAAGATGGAATCCTTTTTGAGCCAGCACTGAGTTACCTCAAAGTGCTAAAGCTCTTGGTTTAGGGCCCTATACAAGTAGCCAACCTCATCTTTACATGTATTTGTATGCTTTACTTCAGTTTATAGATTGGTTGTTGTTAGATGTATTACTTTTATGGTTAAGAATAGGTTTCCTTTGATGATTCAGTAGTTTTCTTCCATTCATGCTTTCTGTAGCAGGTTAAGAAGTGATCAAGGAAGATTCAAAAGGATAGAAATAGTTTCTTGGCCTCTCTTCCTCCCTCTGGGACCATGATTTGAGGCAAAGACTCTCTTGCTGCCCCAAAAACATAGATTTTCCTCATTCCTAGGACTTTTAGTGTTTGCAGCTCTCTAGTAGGTTGATAGTCCAGTTTTGTCTTGTTGTAGATATTCTCTATCATGTTCAATTCTTGATTTATAATATTCCTCTCACATGCTTTCCTTCCTTGTATCATTTCCCAACATTTCCTTCTATGCATCGTAGTTTAGGCCATTTTTTTGCAAAACTCTGTTTTTTCCTAGAATGCATTCATTTCAATGGTTGCTTGATTTTATTGGTTTCTATTTAGCAAATATCTTCCAGTAGTAGGATAGATTACCAGAAATCATACCCTCCATCTGATCCATACCCTATAAGTCTCCCAAATCTCACCTTAATTCTGCCCTAGTTTCCTTCATTTTTCATAGAACTTCTTCCTCTCTCCTTGAGAAAACCCAATCATCTTTCTCTCTCCTAGTGGTTCATAGTAGACCTTAGGCATCCTAACACCTCATTCCATCCTTCATCCACCTTTTCCACCCACTCTCACACCTTCAAAATAGTGCAAATTGCTCTCGGCCTCCACCCATAGATCTCCTGTAATTTCCCTGTTTTCCTCCTATAATTTTCCTATGTCCTCCTGTAGTTTTTCCTGTAGGCCTTATTTTGAAGGCTGACTGTGGGAAAGGCCTCCAGAATGCCACCTAATACCTCCTAGGACCCATCCACACCATCCTACATCATCCCAAGCTCCAAAACTTCCCTATAACGCCACCTATTCGCTGCCACACTCACATACAATAAATTAGATGCATGTTAAATTCACTTAAAAAGACATAAAAATCCAAAAATATGTTTTTTGCTTATTTACTTCTATACATAGCATGGTTATATATTCTTTACTTCCTTGAGTAGGTAATGGCATTTCTTTCATGGTTTTCATAGTGTTTTTGACAAAAGTAGAATTAGCTTGCTAATTTTGGTTAACTAGGTTTTGCTTTATATTCTAGTCTTTCTCTCTTCTGCAGTTAGAATAACATCTATAGAGTAATATTTCTTTTCTTTCATCATTCATAGAGTTTCTTCTGAAATCTATAGAAGTTGTCTTGAGCTCCTAGTGATCTTGCGTCGGTTGACTAAGTGACAACTTGCAGTGAGATCTAGTACTTGTGCATACAACACCAACGCTTCCAAGTTTGTTATGAACTACCGGGTTGATAAAAGTAAAGTTGGCAGCCCAGGAGTTGCAGCATTCTTGCTGCAATACTGACACTCACTACTTTTTTGGCACCATTTCCATGGAAGCTTTAGAGTATTCTGTGATTACTACTTTCTTCTATTTCCTATTGCAACATTCTGCTAATAGTTTATTTCAGAAAAAGTAGACTAGCCATTTCTTTTCTTTTAATTCTACATTTCCATGATTTCCTTTTCAATTTTGCAAATTTCCATTCAGCAAGTTTATTTCAGCTAGTTGCAATTTTTTTTTTTCAATCACAATTTCAGTTCCTACAGGTACTTTTAGTGTGGGGAAAAGAAACAAAAAACCAACCAAGAATATTTCCTTTCATGCCTCATAGGAATAGAGATAACTTAGGAAATGTTTTTCCCAACACCCCCACTACTTCACATAGCCAACCTTCTCTCTTCTTCAGTGGTTGCACTAAAGAAGAACCCTTCGGTGAATAGCCAAAAATATTTGAAGAACCTAAAGGGGAAGAAGAAGAACAAAACATTCCTCCTGAGCCAATGGTTGAAAACATAAATGCCAGGGGAAATGGAGAGAGGATAGAGGGTACCTTCCCATTTGGGAGACCAATGGGGACACCAAAATGAAGAATATAAGTCCTTCAACCCTACATCACTTCCATGGTCTAACTACAGAAGACCCTAACACCTTCCTGTTTAAGTTTGTTATCATCTATCGAACTTATGACTATGCATAAGATAAGAAAAAGTTGAAATTGTTCCCTTCTACTTTCAAGGATGCAACACTGCGCTGGTTCATGGGATTACTTGAAAATAACATCACAAATTGGGCTCAAATGCAACATGCCTTTAACGAAAAGTATCAAGACTATTGTAGGTCAAAAGATACTAAAGAAGAAATCTTCTGAATGACCATGGGAAGTGACGAGTCCCTAGAAGACTATGAAGAGAAGTTCTAGCTTAGTTACAAAAGGGCCAGGTGTATACTTGACCCTAAGTCTCTGAAGATGATCCTTCTTAGGGGAATTCAGGAATACCTTCTAGACACCTTCCATCTACTGGTTGGGGGAGACATCTACCAACTATCCTATCAGGGCATAAAGACTATTTTTAGACACCATTCTAGAATAGTGAGAAAGAAAGGTAGGGGGAGTCAACCCATAGCCAACACCTCTTCTTCCAATTCATCCATTAAAGGTGAAATTGAAAACATGCTAGAAGACTTGAAGAGTGAGATTTTGTAGACTCTTTCCATGCAAATGGATCCCTTACATATCAAAAGACAACAAGAGGAAACAGAGAAGGCTTTAGCCATTTTTTTACCCTAGATGCACTAGGAGGCATCCTGGGAATGAATTCCCATTGAAATCTATAGAGGTTTGTTCAGTCTGTGAAGAAGATCATTCTATAGATAAGTGCCCCTCCTTGCCTAGACTTAAAGATGTATACCAAGGGGTTGAAGGAGTCACTGAATAGATCTATTACATAAACCAAAGGAGACTGCATGGACCTAGACCATACCAGCGGGGGATGCAAGGGACATCTCATGCATACTACAACCCCAACCAAGTCACCTCCATGCCTTCTTGGGGCCCTCCTGCTCATCTTTCCTGGTCCACACCTCCTCCTTGGTCCTTCACATCTTGATATCATGCCCAACCATCCACCCATTCATTTCAATCCTATGCTTAGCCGCAACCTCTGTGGAATGCATCTCATCAGGGGTGGAGGCCCCAATACAACTCTCTTCTCACTCTTCTACCTCCACCACCTACCTAACCACAACCATTAACTTCTGCTCCACCAAAGCAACCCCAAATTCTTGCCTAGTGAAATTCGAACCCAAACAATAGACAAGCTCAACAGTGTATAGTGGGGAACCATCATGCCCAACTTATGTTGTGGAGATTCAAGAAATTAACTTGCAATCTGGGAAATTTCTCCCAGATAGCCAGCCTCCACCTAGAGAGGTTGAGGAAGATAAAGAGGAAAGTGAACCTAAAGCAAATCCACCCTTTCCTGAGAGACTATCCATGACAATCCAACCTACCCCAGAAGAAACTGAACTCTTGGGAGAATTGAAACATTTATGTGTGAAGATACCACTTCTCCAAGCCATAAAATATGTGCTTATCTATAATAGGTTGATCAAAGAGAAGTTCTTTAGGCATCCAAGAAGGCGTAAGAGAGATGCCCCAACCATCAATGTCATAGGACAACTGTTCGACCTGACGTTGGGGCAAACAATTTGTCCAAAATATCTAGACCCTAGAAGCCTAGAAGTTGATGTCCACGTCAATGGCACAATGATCCCACATACCTTGATTGATCTAGGAGCTACCATTAATGTGATGAAAAAGGACACAATGCTCAAACTTAACCTCCAAGGCTCCTTGAGGAAGACCATGACAGTGCTACAACTAGCAGACCGCTCCATAGTGACACCTGAGGGGATTGTGTAAGATGTGATGGTATCCATCAATTCTTGGGAGTACCTTGATAATTGCTTAGTTCTCCAGCCAACGAAGAAGCTCACTGGGCATCCTATCATTCTTGGAAGACCCTGGTTGGCTATAGTTGATGCCTACATCAGTTGTTGAGCTAGGAGCATGACCAGAAATAATAGGCTTATTTCCGAGTAGTTAATCCTATACCCTCCTGTTCAGCCCTTGCTAGAACATGATCTACCTCTCTATTTGGAAGAGGAGGATGAGGATGAAGTTTATTCCACACCACTTTGTGCATTAGAATTCGCCATGGGGGGAAAGATGCAAGATGAAGATGATATGATTGAAAATTTGATTCAGAATCTACCTCCCAATGCATCACCATTAGAAGACATAGTAAGAGAAACCCAAAACACCCCTTTAATTGATCTCTGTGTGGCTGATTCCACTTCTCTCTATGTTAAAAATATAGAGTTCGGCCCAAAAAGAACCTTGAAAACCAATCCATCCCTATCTACTTCCCAGGAGAAGGAGCTATGCAACATACTAAGAAAACATTTAGATGCCTTCACCTGGAGTTATAAGGATATGAAGGAAGTGCACCCTTCAATATGTACTCATCATATATACATCAAGGAAGATTTCAAGCTAGTCAAGTAACCTCAAAGGAGGATGAACCCAATGCTTAAACATATTGTTAAGGAAGAACTGCAGAAATTGCTTGATGCAGGATTCATCTATCCCATCCCTGATAGTGAATGGGCCTCTCCTTTGGTGTTAGTGCCAAAGAAAAATGGTAAGTGGAGAAATCGGGAATTGAACAAAGCCACCAAGAAGGACCATTTTCCTTTACCTTTCACATATCAAGTGTTAGACGGTTTGGTAGGGAAAAACTATTTCTCTTACCTAGATGGGTTTAGCGAGTACAATCAAATTCAAATCAGCCTAGAAGACCAAGATAAGACCACTTTCACTTTTCCTTGGGGTACCTTTGCATACTTGGTCCTTCCTTTTGGTTTGTGCAATGCTTCAGCCACTTTCCAAAGAGTGGTATTGAGTATATATCCTAAACCGGTTCATGATGTAGTAGAAATATACATGGATGATTTTACTCCTTATGGCTCTGACTTTCAGGAAGCTTTATCTAAGCTAGGAAAAGTTCTAGATAAGTGTATTAAGATGAAGCTATCCCTTTATCTAGAAAAATGTGAATTTTTTATGACTGAAGGGACCATGCTGGGTCATGCAATATCTCAACAAGGACTGCAGGTGGACCCTAACAAAATTTCCATCATCCAAATGGTCCCAACTCCTCCAAAGGTGAGAGATGTGAGAAGCTTCCTAGGCTTAGCTGGATATTACAGGAGATTCATTAAAGACTTCAGCAAGATAACATCTCCTTTGTTTGGCCTCCTAGGAAAAGATGTTGAGTTCATATGGTCAGAAAATTGTCAAAAAGCCCTAGATACCTTGGAAAGTAAGCTAGTGACTACCCCAATTCTCAAAGGCCAAAGCCCTAGATACCTTGGAAAGCAAGCTAGTGACTACCCCAATTCTTAGAGGCCCAAACTGGGCCCTACCATTTCACATTCACACAAATGCCTCGAACAAAGCAATAGGAGTAGCCTTAGGACAAATTAATGAAAATTTACCTTATGCCATATACTTTATAAGCAAAAACTTATCAAAGGCAGAGTTAAACTACACCGTGACTAAGAAGGAACTCCTAACTGTCGTGCATTCCTTAAACAAATTCAAACATTATATCAGAGGCTATCAAACCTTTTTGCACACTGATGATGCTGAAATTAGATATTTCATGAACAAACCAAATGTAAATGCTCACATTATTAGATGGTTGCTTTTACTGTAGCAGCTTGATTTGACCATTATTGATAAGCCCGGTAAAGAGAATGTTGTTGCTGACTTTTTGTCTAGAGTGAATTGCCTACAGGTGAAGAAGGAATGGTGGATGAACAAATGTTGGATGAACACCTATTTTCTATATTAGTACTCTCTCCATAGTTTGTTGATATAGAAAACTACTTGGTTTCAGCACTGTTCCCACCACACCTATGCTCAAAATAGAAGAGAAAGATAGTAAGGAAAAGCATCCCTTTCACCTGGATTGGAGGCAATCTCTTCAAACTTAGCCTAGATTAGATCTTGATAAGGTATGTCAGGGAGGAGGAAGTCTTTGACATCCTTCTGTCCTGTCATGATGGGCCTTATGGAGGTCATTTTGCAGCAAAAAGCATTACCTTCAAGATATCACAAGCGGGCTACTACTGGCCCACTCTTCATCAAGATGTGAGGAGATACATGAGCCAGTGTGATCGGTGTTAGAGGATGGGGAAACCCACTTCAAAGGATGAAATTCCCATGCAACCTCAAGTGACTTTTGAGCCATTTGAGAAGTGAGGCATGGACTTTGTGGGGCCTATCAACCCCCCTTCAAAGCAGAAGCAATACATTATGGTGTGCGCCGACTACCTGACAAAGTGGGCAGAGACAAAAGCAATCAAAGTAGCGAAAAAGGAAAAAGTACCTTAGTTTTTGAGGGAAAACATATTCTACAAGTTTGGATATCTAAGAGAGTTGGTCATAAACCAAGGTAGTCAGTTCACTTCCAACCTGATTGAAGACCTGCTCACACATCATAAGATCAAGCACAAGACTTACACTCCTTACCATCCACAAGCCAATAGGCAAGTGGAGGTAACTAACAGAGCATTAGAAGGGATCCTAACCAAGGTAGTGAGCAGCAGCAGAAAATACTAGGCGAACAGATTAGTTGAGGCCACTTGGGCCTACAACACAACATGGGAGACCACCACCGGGTTCACACCCTATGAACTGGTCTATAGGAAGAAGGCTTTGCTGTCAATAGAGTTTGAATTCAATACTCTAAGGATGGCAACTCAGCTAGACTTAGACCTCAGCCATGCACATAAAGAGACTACTTCAGTTCAATGGATTGGATGAATATAGATTGCAGGCCCTTCTCCATACAGAGGTAGTTTAGCTTCAGAGAAAGATATGGCATGAAATAAATATCAGGGAGAATCAATTTCAAGAGGGAGATTGGGCACTACTATATGATTCAAGATACAAGGATTTCAAAGGCAAGATGAGGACAAGATGGTCGGGACCCTACACTATGGAGAAATGTAATGAAAATGGCTTAGTTTTGATCAGAACCATTGATGATGAAGCCATCCCCTGTTTGTCAATGGACATCAATTGAAAGTCTACAAGAAACTCCTCTCCAAGTGAGAGTTTATAGAAGATTTGAATAAAACAGTGATGGTAGTGGAGCATGTGTTAGCCTCCACTTCACCCACTCACAGTAGAAAAAAGGAAGTAAAATAATGACTCAAGTGAAAACCTCCATGAGGTGCTTGAGTCTCATCATTGGGTTGAAAACCTCTTCTATGGCGGCCTAAAAAATGTCAAAAAAAAAAAGAAGGAAAAGAATAAGATCTCTGGGTGAAAACCTCCCTTGGAGGCACCCAAGTGTTATAGAAATTTTTGGGCACTGCAACCCCAATCATATATGTCCATAAACCAAGGGCTTCTAAGTCCCTAAAAGTGTTGCTTCATGCCCTAAATGAACAAGGTCAATTGATTACATCATCTCCCAGAAGTTCTCCACAGAAAACTACTCATAACTGGTCAAAACTAGACCATACAAAATGCCCAGTGCAGTAGGTGCACTGCATCGCACTTTCCTGTGTTACAGGTGCGCTAATCACACAAGACCTCTTCTGCTTCCAAATTTTGGTTGTTTGTTCACTCTCTTCAGCTCTATTCAGGAGTTTTGCTGTTTGTGATCAGTACACCTTTGTGGAAACCCCCTTCCTTTCCATCATTCCACCTCCATCATGCAAAGAACTATGAATGTTTTTATCTATTGTGTGCCATTTATAGTTCTCTTTTACAAAGAAGTAGCATAATCAAACTGTCATCTTTTGATTTGGAAGTGTCACGAGTGTCGTTTTCAGTCAAAGAAAAGAATCCTGTTGTTCTTGATGGTTGATTATACTGTTACTCTTGTATTTGATTTTAATTAGTAGTTTTTCAAGTGTCGAAAATAAATTTCAATTTGAAATCGCAAAGTTTCGTCATTATCTTCCTTTCGTTTTGAAGAGAAATTTGTTAGTATTGCTGCTTAGAAAAGATAATTCAGATTTGTACTCAGCTTTCATTTTGTCATTCACACATTAAGAAACTGAAAAACAAATACATGCATGTGTATTTGCATTTAGACTGCTTGTTGGTTTGATTTAGGACAGTGCATCTAGTGTGTTCTTTGTGTTGTATGTTAAAAGAATCTCATTTCTCTCTCCTTAGTAGCTAGGATTTTCATTGCAAAAAGAAGGTTAAACGATTGTTTATCATCTTAGATTGCATTTTAGGAATTATATATCTACATCACGCGATGAACCTGAAAGGCAAATTTCTTAAGCAAGATCAACTATAAAATAAATTCAATAAACATAAAAACACTTTGGAACCTAACACACAACATTTAGAAGTCTAGGCTAGAGAGGTATTCTAGCATCATAAAGCCTAGTAACTATCACTTTCATTGTTGGTTGGGTGATTCGTCCTCTTTGAGACAACAAGTGCCAATATGGACTTGTGCTCCCACGTGTCGTCCAGTATATTTTGGGAGACCACAATAGGCTATATCCTTTATCCTTAGGTGTCTATCGCCCTATCGATCGCAATGCACCAAACATAACATTCGGGAAGATTGATTGTCGTACCATAAAAAGTATTATGTGGTTTTGCGATTGGTTTGGTAATCCCTCTGTCTGGACTTCTAGAGTAGTCTCTTTCATTCCTTTTCAGACTCATTAAAATAAAAGGTCCATCTGAGCACTTGTCACTTCAGGCTTATTAAAAATTGAAGGCGACTAGAGTCATCTTTTGTTTTTTCTCAATTGTTAAAAATTGAAAAAACAAGTTGTGTCAAAGCATCTAAAATTCATTTAATTTATAATCATTTTCCCCTTTTATTTTGAGTTGATCGAGTAATCTGCAATCATGGAAGAAAGTCAATCAAAACCCCATCATTCGCGAAGGCTTATGAGTCAACCGTCATTGACTCCAGAAATGAAACTATTCCAGACAAAGCGAACTCGTTTGACCTGATCGAAGACCCTTAGTTTGGTTGGAGCAAGTACTCCAAAATCCTCAGAGACTCCAGTTGCTCTGAACATTTATGGTATCCCTGCCTCTACAAAAGAAATTCTGTAGCCACAAAAGGACATTACAACTGATCCTGGTGTGACAGTAAACACTTCTATTCCCAAATCGGCTCCATCTACAATTGATTCGGAAGGTGTTACTACCTGAAAATCAATCGCTACAAAACCTATACCTTCTTCGGCACCAGAAATATTTTAAGAGCCTAACGATCTACCTCTTCTGCCTGGATTGATTGCCATAGAAGAGATTGTGGAGGATCCCCTATCTAACACTCCATCTCAATTTGGAGCTGGGATCACCCTATATCCTTCTTCATCAGAAGTTAGTCTCCTGCCATCGGAAGTTCTTGAAGAATCGCTGAGGAATATTTTAGATAGACTAAATATGTCTGAACAACCGTAGACATCTAGAACTGTGTCATCCAACCCAGCAATGGCAGAACTTCCGGTCGCTACTCCGACAATGTTTGCCGATGTACCATCTATCCCAACTAGCTCTCAACTGCTGGATGGAGTCCATCCAAGGGCTATTTCAATAGTATCAATTGTTCCCGTTTGTTCGTCTGAAATAATATCTGGAGTCTCTTATGTTGAGTCTCAACAAATTGATCCTTCACAGTGTCAATTTGGGAAATCCAGTCCCCAAAGGCAAATCATCCCTTTGAGCACTGGGTTACCACAGTATGGAGGGTAGTATACCCTTTCATTGTCTCCTCTGGGAGAACAACCATGCGAGAGTTCACAATAGAATTCAGTGTATGCTGGAATTACATCTAGCGGTTGGGTGCCAATACTACCTCAACAACCAAGAGTTGTATACTCGATGCAACAAAGTTTACCTATGTCAAATATCCCCACTACGCCGACTATCATGACAGTATCACAAGTACAAGCGTTGCCTATTGTATGCCAACCTCAGATGTTTTAGGTCGTAATACAAAAACCTCTTGTCGCTGCGACACAACCACAATCACCGACTAGTGGAATGACCCAAGTTCAAACAGGGACTATTACCCCTCATCTTGGTCAAATAGTCAGTACTGGACAACATCTCATGGCTTCACAACCATGGATGGTACAATACCAACAACCGCAATTCCAACAAGATTACCAAGGATCTGAGCAACGAGCCTTTGCAAGTAATTGGTAGCCGTACATTCAAAACGGTCAACATCAATCATATCAAAATGGTCATGCCCATCAACCTTCCCAAAGTTACCAGCATCAAATGCAATATGCTGGAATGCAAAGACCAACTACCCAGGTGATCCCATCTTATCCTAGGTATGCTTCACTGAGCCTGAATCAACAGTTGCCTTTCATGGCGACTTTAGAGTTACCAAATCTAAATAGACTAACGAGCGATCCAATTGCTTACGCCCCTTGGTGGTTGGAGATTCCACATAAACTTCCATCAGATATTATTAAATTTAATGGAAATTCGGGTGAAGACCTATTGAATCATGTGATGACCTTTCATCTGTGGTGTTCATCCAACACTTTCAAGGATGATTCGATCAAGCTTTGCCTTTTTCAGTGAACGTTAACTGGTCCGACAACAAAATGGTATATCGAATTGCCTAGAGCTTCGTTTGATAACTTCAGTACCCTAGCCACAACCTTTTCAACCCATTTTTAGTTACCCATAAGGTACAAAATGGGAATAGAGCTTCTTACCAATTTCAAACAAACAACAGCCACTCATATCCAATCATATTCATGAGTGGCGACGTCGTCCTAGAATGGTAAAAACATATGTTCCTAATCAGCTGTTTGCTGAATGGTTTATTAAGTCATTGTTACCTTCTATTATAGAAGATGTGGCAAAGGGAGGAGTCATCACAGAAGAGAAAGTTATTGCTCGTGCACAATATCTAGACTTGATCTATACTTAGTCTAGCACACTCTACGATAAAATCCCTGATGCTCCTAGACTGGAATATTTTGTTCCTCCCTGTCCTAAATCAAACAAAGACTCTCATGCCGATGATAGCATGATAGGTATGACTAGCATGAAAACCGTAAAGGTTATGTCAAAGAAGGCCCATATGGTTTCAAATCAAAATGAAAATGAAGAACTTCTCGCCTCGGAAGTAAATGCTATGTCGACTGACAAAGGCAAAGAACCCAAGCAACCAGGAGGCAAGAAGAAAAAGAAAGGGAAGAAGAAGAAAGAGGAGGAGTTGTCTCCTAAAAAATCTTCTGCAAATCCTTCTGGAGATAGGAAACCAAGTCATCCATGCTTTATATGTGATGAGGATCATTGGACGAAAGATTGTCCATATAAAGTTGAGCTTAGAAAATTCTTCAAAAGTTCAAAAACCTTGGCAGTATTAATTGATCTGTTTCCGAACCTAGGAACAAATCTGGTTGCTAGTGACAATGCTTCCCCATCCCAAGTGCTAATGTTGTCTATTTAAAAGTAGTTGAATGATGCTTTGATATTGACAAGGAATAAATATTACGAGAATCCATAAATGTCGAACAACAAGGATAATGATCAACCTAGTATTTCTACAACAACTTCAACCGAATTTGCGCCACCCATCACTCCTGAACTAACAATAAAACCACCAAAGGGATTAGTACACAAATCAACATTTAATCCTCATGCCAAAGCAGCACAACATTATAATATAGTGGAGGATCTAGCCCAATCGCCGTCCGCTATGTCGACACTTGATGTACTGCAAAATTGCCCCTCCCAAAAGCAAGCTTTATTGTTAGCGATAGATGGGACTAACCCAACGGATTCCAATCTTGTGGCCTTTAATCACAAAGGATATGACCCTCAGTTACCAGCTCAACTAGCTTTCCTTATTTAAGTGAAATCCCTCAACAAAACTGTTCATCGAACAATTATTGATGAGGGGGCATCTACATGTATTATGTTGATGAGTTTCTAGGAAACTTTAGGGTCTCCACCCTCGTCGTGATTGTCGACGACATTAAAAGCATTTGATGGGTGAACATACACCCCATATGGGATATTTAGTAACTTACAAGTCGAACTGGGGGGAAAAATAGTAGAAATTGATGTTGAAGTTATCGACGAAAACCTCGATTACAACATTCTACTAGGAAGGCCCTAGATATCTGCTACGGCTACCATTGTGTCGATGTACTTCAGGAAGGTTGCATTTCCCTTCTAAAGAGGAATCATGATCGTCAACCAACAAACTTTTCTACCCAACAATTCACAAGTTACAGGAAGCATTCTGATGATCCACGGAAGCCCTCATTCACTTCAAAATATCAGAGTACGCCTACTAAAAGACCCCACATTAATGGGGACTTTTTCTCTACCGCCTTTAATTTGGCAGAAGTGGCAATGGTGGGAACCTACAATATGATATCTTCTATTCAAAAGATATCCAAAAACGATATTAACTTGGATCATCTCCAAGTATTTCCTCCAAGCCCAATAGAAATATTGTAGCAATCAATGTTTTCGGCATGGGAGGCAAACCCAAATCAACGCTCATCAAGCGTGTGGATAGATAGGTCTAAGGAATATGGCACCCCTTCATATCCGTGGTCGCAAGTACATTCTACAGACAAAGGAATTTTTCAGTCAATGATGATTGACGGGGCACCATGGGAATATTACCACCATCGTTCCCATCTTTCGAATTGTAAGGAAGATAGTTCCAGTGACCTTGATCATCCCTCAGTTTTTGACTTTCTGTCAAATATTGTAAATACAGTGGATTCTGAGTGAAACCTGTCCAATATTGAAGAGACTATTTCCATAAATATCTCGACCAAAACAGATGTTGTAGAGAATATTCATGTCGGCAAATCTTGTTCTCCTTCAGAACTGGAAGTATATTATGCTCTTTTTCATGAATTTAGAGATGTCTTTGCTTGGTCATATGATGAAATGCCATGCATTGACTCGAGTATAGTTGAACACGAAATTAAGATGTATCCAGATGTCAAACCGGTACAACAATGGCTCCAGTAGGTGCACCCCAAGAAAGCTGCTACCATCAAGGCAGAAGTTGAAAAACTCCTCCATGCTAGTTTTATTTACCCGGTTCCTCTAACTGATTGGGAATTGAATATTGTTCTTGTAATGAGAAAACAAGGATCGATTAGAGTGTGCATCTATTATCGAGATGTAAATCAAGCTTGTCCAAAACACAACTACCCTACACCTTTTATTGACCAGATAATTGATGAATGTGCCAAATGTGAAATATTTTCGTTTATGGATGGATTTTCCGGGTATAATCAAATAAATATCCGCCCACAGGACCAGTCAAAGACTGCATTTATTTGTCCATGGGTCACATTCGCATATCGCAAGCTACCCTTTGGTTTAAAGAACGCAAGGGAAACATTACAGAGGGCAATGAATTATGCCTTCCATGACATTAAGAACATCGTTTGACCATATCTCGACGATCTTCCAGCTCATTAGTGAAAGCAGATTGATCATCCGCAGCATTTGAGAGTGATATTTCTATGTTGCTGACACTACAAGATACAACTCAATTCACACAAATGTGTATTTTGTGTTAATTTTGGTTGTTTACTTGGATTTGTGGTCTCAAAGGATGGGATTCATCTCAACCCATGTAAGGTTCAGGCAATCATTGATTTGCCTCCACCTTCAAATTTGCTTCAAATTCAAAAACTCCAAGGGAAAAAAACTTTCTGAGGAGGTTCATTCCAAATTACGCTGAACTTGCTAAAAGTTATACTCATCTATTGAAAAAAGAAGTACGCTTTATCTCGGATCAGGTCGTGCAAGCTTCCTTTGATGCTTTAAATGAATCCCTAATAAAAGCATTATTAATGTATGCTCCTGATTATCAAAAAGACTTTAACTTGTATCTGGCTGCAGTAGATGCGACCATAGCAATGGTTTTAGTTCAAGAAGGCGATGGAATTGAACATCTAATATATTATATAAGCTATTTAAGCTGAAACTTAAATGATACAGAAATGACGTACTCCTACATTGAAAGCTGGCTCTCGCAGCTATTCAAGAGATATAGAAATTTCGACACTATGTCCTCTTCAGAAAAATGAGCATTTTATCAGATTGCAACCCCATGATTTATATATTGTCGTGACAGATGCTAGGGGGAAAATATTCAAAATGGATAGAGATTTTACAAGAGTTTGATCTGGAATTCCAAAAAAATCCAAATCAAAGAAATTCCTAGTTTTCACAGAGTTACTATGTGATCTCCCATCATCATCCAACGATGCAACACCGAAGAAGCAATCATGGATGAATCTTTGTTTTTGATATATTCAAGCAATCCATGGTATGGAGATATAATAATCTATCTCCAAAACCAAACATATAGGTCTAATACCTCACGCTCGGAACAATGATGGATTTGATACCAAGCAAAAGACTACGTGATCGTCGGTGATATGCTTTACCGTCGTGGTATCGATACAGTTCTGCGGAGGTGCCTCACCCATGAGGAGGCTGACAAAGTCCTGAATGATTATCATTCAGGCGCGTGTGGGGGGCATCAATCTGGTTATGCTATAGCTCAAAATATTTTACGAGAAGGATACTTCTGGCCAACAATGTCCAAAGATTGCATAACCGCAGTCAGAAGTTGCCATGCCTATCAAATCTTCAATCGCAAAACCAAAATACCCCCTGCACCTCTGCAGCCAATAGTAGTTGTTGGGCCATTCGCCAAATGGGGCATAGATTTCATGACATGTAACCCCACCTTGGCTAGGGGGGCTGGGTATATCATAGTCACAGTAAACTATTTTACCAAATGGGTTGAGGCTATGCCTACATTAAACAACAGCGGCGAAACAGCTGCCCTCTTCTTTTTCAATCATGTAGTCTCCAGATTCGGCGTTCCACAGGCCATAGTCACAGATCATGGATCACATTTTCATAATCACATGATGGTTGAGTTGGCTACCAAATTAGGACTGTCCCACGACAACTCTACTCCATATTATCCACAAGCTAACGGACAAGTTGAGGCAATCAACAAGGTCCTGAAGCGCATGCTGCAAAGGATGATTAGAGTCCATAAACAGAGTTGGCACCTGATCATGTACTTAGCCTTGTGGGCATACCAGACATCGGTGAGGAATGCGACTGGGTTTACACCTTTTTGACTGGTGTATGGCCTGGAAGCGATCTTGCCAGTTCAATGTGAAATCTTGTCCCTCAAGCTCGCGATCGACCTTCTCCCCGGAACTTCAAAAGAAGAGGCTCGTTTCTTGGAACTAACCCAATTGGATGAAACCTATCGTGATGCTGCTTTGGCTAACAAATCCCATAAGAAATGAGTCAAAGAGTAGTTCGACAAAAATTTCAAACCTCGTGTCTTCTCAGAAGGTGATCTGGTCTTGCTTTACGACCAGGAGTCTGATAAGTTGCGAGTAGGTAAGTTCAAGTCTTTATGGATGGATCCCTATATTTTTAAGCAGGTATTAGCAAAAGGAGCATACGAGTTGGTGGATTATGATGGGATTCCACTGGCGTAACCCCACAACAGGTTATACCTCAATCGTTACTATGCTTAACTCAGCATATTAACCTCTATGCTTTTGTTACATTTTTGTTTTCACTAAGGATAATTGTTTTGGTTAGGTAATCCACTTTTTACATTTTTTGCAGATGTTGAGCCTATTGGAACCATTTGTTGGATATGCTGATGGAGCAAGTCATAGTTTGCGGAACCTATCTTCTGTGGCCTCGGCCATCTTCGATCCTAGCGATGAGTTAGTGGTTTTCAGAGGGGTATGTATCAGTCGGTCAACGAACAATATTGCTGAATACAGTGCATTGATAGAACTCCTCTCTGATGCCATCACACATAGCATATGCCGACTTGTGGTCAGGCTAGATTCACAACTCGTCGTTCTACAACTCACTGGTATCTACTCTGTACGGAATCTAGCTATCTACTGCATGTTCCTAAGGGTCAAGATTTTGGAAAGATAGTTTGATTCTATTCAATATCAACATATTTCCAGAAATTTAAACACATTAATAGACTCATTGGCAAATTATGTGTTAGATAGACATTTGTGACATTTATGAAAAGAAGTGTTGCATCAATATTTGCATCAGGATTATGTAACTTAACCAAAATAAAACTCTAAAAATAAAAAATATATATATAATTGTTTATGGTTTACACATAATGTTCTGTAACCAAGACAAAATCAATCAAATGACCCAAAAAAAAAAAATTCCGGGGGTCACCCTAGTCTAATGACACTGGTGATAACAAGTCACCGCATGTGCAATCATGCGTAAAATCCAAGTCCATCGACTCGGCATGCCAGTAGTATGTCGTTGCAACCTCAGAGGCAACTCGTTGGTCCTCACGTCCAGAATACCAAGAGTGAGACCCTTGACCTAATCCTACAATGTTGAAAGAGTCTCGGCCACATCAAGGTCGCAAAGGATGGCCCTCCCAATAGCCTCTCTTCCTGGCACAACAGCTAGTGCTCTCAGGTGTACTATTGGTCGAACTGGTCCAATGTCTACATGAGCACATGATTTTTAATTAGTCTTGATCAAAGAAAGCATAAGAACATTATGAAAATAATAAATAGAGATATGGTCAAAGAATTTACCTATAGCACCCCACTGCTCACCAACCGGCAGCACCAAATCCGGGTCACCCCAGAAATCCATACCAGCATATGGACACTCGGCATAAACCATCTCCTAGCGTTTGAACCACTTGAAGAAGGTGTCAGAGAAATAAATCTGGGACTGACCAGCATGTCGAGCCATGAGGTCAACCCATCTCTACATCCATGGCTTGTTCGGTGGAGGTAAACCAAGTAAAATGTACTGTGGCTACATCAATGGGATCTTTTCCAAGGCAAAAGCGGTCAAAACAGAACCATAGCCAAAATTCTTGGATCTTCTACTTTTCACCTTGGTCAATTGTTCTTTCATCACAGGGAGTACTACATCACACCAGTTGAACACCTTCGGTTCGAGGCATTCCAAGGTGTACCACATATAAGACCTGTTAGCCATGTGAAGAGCCACATTACCAGCTAGTCTAGCAAAAGTAAACAGAATGGTCCTCAAGGACTGGCTAGTGACATCTCGATTGTTGATCTTTCTGTCCCTACTCAGTTGAGATCCCTCTCTGCAGTACCGGTGAATGTAATCTCTCATGGATTTGCCCCCACGAGCGGAACCTGATAATGAGATAGGGACACCACGCCTCGATAAACCAGTCAAAAAATAGATGTCCACAACAGTCAAGGGGATGGATTTGCCTCTGATCTAGAACACCTGATTGGTAGCATCCCATGCATCGAGGAAATACTGCAACAAGTTGATTTGTTTCCTCATGCTAGAGATGCAAAAAAACTTAAGTAGGACACAGTTCCACAGTGCAGTTACCATACACGAATCATGTAAAGCAACCATGTCTTCTTATTCATGCTCATGTTCTCGCCATCTAATAATCATTTTTCTCTGATGAATCTCTAAAAACAAACAAGGGAAGAGTCAGGACCCTGATTTGGCAAAAATAGGCAAAAAAATTCCATGAAAAATAGTGCACAGGTTTTCCTCTTTCTGCCCATCGCACCCCTGCAGTGTACTGGGAGTGATGTGTACTGACGAGCCAGTGACCAGTCTAGTATGCATCGCACCTTTCGATATAGAAAGGGTGCGATGGGGCCAGGGAAAAATTTTCAAACCCCAGAGGCTCAACAAAGCAAGGAAACATGCTAAGAATTCAAAAAGGAAAGAATGCAACTGAAGAGCACAAGTTTAGCTCCTACCTGGTCTAGACGGCGCCGAGAATTGTCCACAGAATCTCTTGGAATAAGCTAGTGAAAATTAGGGAGGAAAGGCACCTCCAGAGCTCCAACAAACCAAGTTCAAATGAAATGGTAAAATGAGAGGTAAAAGTCACTTTTAAATTACTATTCACATAATTTGAGTAAGGTATTACTGTTTTAACTCATTTTTCAAGCATGTGTTTTCATGTCTAATCGGTTTGATGAAGCAATTAAGAAGGTAGTACGACCATTGAAAGAGAAAAGTGCTAACGGTGAATCAAATAATCAATGACCATTATCATGAGCAGTTTTTACGTGAAGTTCAAGCTCGTTAAAAATTAAACCTAAGCAATGAGCAAATGATTCCCCCGGAGTTTAAGCTCATTAAAAAATGAACCAATCTCCGGTAAATAACCATTGTGAATGCATTATCATTAGCTTTTCAGCCTTGCTCGTGTTCTCATCATCACCTCCACTCTGTTTTAGCCTATCATACACCTCCATTTGATTGTTTACCCTTTTTGAGGAATATCTGCGGCAACTGATTCTGTTAGCCATCCCTATGACACTGCCATGATTGGAAAATTCCAAACCTTACCTAGAATTAGTTGCTACCTAAAATTATCACTCGTTCCTCAAAAAACGAGTCTCCTTTAAGCTCTTCTCATCTGACTCGTAAAATATGAAAATATTGTCGATCGATTGGTCTCTCCAACTCTTTAAAGCTACCAGAAGTGTTATCCCTCCTCTAGATTTTAATTTTTTTGGACCTGAGGGATTATTACACAAAAAGATCGAGCGCTTGTCTTATTCGGCTCGTTAAAACTATCGAAAATTCATCCTTTTCGTATTATTTTATACTTTTTCAGACTTAAGGGATTATTGGAGTTTCCTTTCTATCCCTTTTAAGACTCTCTAAAATTGAAAAATGACCGAGTTATCATTGTCATTAAACTCGTTAAAAACAATAGCGACAAACTTGTCCAAATGGACGAGAACGAGTTTCACTATCACTAGGCTTGTTAAAACATAGCAACGGTTTCCCCCGAAGGGGGAATTATAGAACAAGCACATGTTATCCTCCTCAAGCTTGATAAAAATAAAGAGGTACTGGTCAGCAATGACTGGGGAAAATTGGGAAGAAATCTAGAAGAAACTATATTGGTAGCAAGTCGCTCTTAAACATGACACTTTCACTCCACGTCCGAGTCGGGTTGGGTTATTCCGTTCACCGGTCATACCAAAATTGGTCTATCGTACCATCCATATTTGTGGTTAACGCTACCAATCCATTTCAGTGTCGCCAATATGTTCAAGAGAAGTCACTCAGAGAATTCACCTATGTCTCATCCACTGGAATACATTCACGCTCCATACTTTCATGACCACCACCTTGAACCCTGTATCATCAGATCGTTTTCACCTCCACAAAATCATTTGCTCCGTTCTGTGTCATAGATGTGGGATCCATTAAGGCCCTCCTACGACGGGTCGCTTCTTTTCAACATCAGCTCATTATCCAAGAAGTCAACCTAGGAACAACCCTTTGAGTACTTTGAAGCTTGCATGCCTCAATGGCAAGTTTCTCACTTCCGACGACAGGTTTACATCAATGGCCTTTGACCGAAAGATTTTGCATGGTGTTCAAAGCCAAGTCCATTTTTCACATCACATGAATTGTATTGTAGTACCTTGAGGGTCATCATCATTATCGGTGATTCCTCTCGTGCTTGTTAACAACTTACATCATTGGCTAGTAATCAGGTGATGTCTTTCTATGTTCAACTCCAGAACATCTTTCACATGGATCGACTTGTACTCCGAGTGAAGATTGAACAAGTTTGAAGACCCCAGATCTAGTTTCATCCATCCGGGCTGTGATATATTCAGGAATATAAAGACATCAAATGTACATC